>PVHP010007808.1:0-54467 GCA_004024765.1 Zapus hudsonius
TTTCTGGGAGAGTTATTGTGACTCTGGATTAAAATATGAGTTCTATGGATTTTATTCTTTGTGTGTGTAGGGGGGATACATGCTTGCAGCAAGAAGTCACTTGCCAGTTGTTGCCCTCTTCCCCCAGTCTTAGACTTCTCAACTTCCAGAACCATGAACCAGATAAATCTGTGTCCTTTATAAATTACCCACTATGGCCTTTTGTTTTAGCAGTGGAAAGCATAATAAGATGTACACATTTACTTTGTCACTTCTTGGTAACATGACATTTGTTAAAACAAGTAGACACTCTATTAAAGAGGTTTTACAGAGAAAGCATAAAATAGTTGTGTGGTAGTTTGAGTCTATATCCCTCATAGACTCAGGTATTTTATTAAAGCTTGTAACTTGGGTCTCCAGCACCTGGCTAGAGGAGGTGTCAGTGGGAGAGGATCCTGGGGTCCAGCCTTAAGGTAGTTTTGGGGTGAATCTGCTTGCTGTGGTTCCTGCTTGCTGCTTTTGGTTTTTGATAGCTGTTTTGTTGTTTCTCTCGACTTGGATATGTGGAAACAGCTTCTTCTGCCACCGATAGAACTTCCCCTGGATCTTTAAATTTGAAATAAATCCCTTCCTCCCTTAAACTGTGTTTCTTTGGAAGTTCATCCCAGCATCACAGAAGCTGTCTACAACAAGTTATTTGGAAATGTTTCCCAAATTATGAATGTTTTTCTTCAAAATTATGCAAATCAATAAAAATTCAGTTATGTACATATAAGAGGTTCAGAAGCATAATTGCCTATCAAAAGAATGCATTTTGAGCCTTTGTTAAAATAGAAAACATTTTATATAAAACATGTTTGGTAAAGAGCAATTAATTTAGGGAAGTTGGTAACTTTATAGCCAATATTACAGTTAATACTTTTGTTTTAAGTAGGATAGAAACATGATGGCTCTCACTCAGGAAGGATAAACCAGCAGTGGTGCCCTTCTTTCATTTGTATCTTGTCTTAGAACTACATGTCATAGGATGGTGTCTATTAGGCCCCCAAACCACTCAGTCACATAGTTACACATTTTTTTTGCATGTGTGTGTACAGTGTTGATGCAGTGGGGTGTATGTGTGCGTGGTGTGTGCACGTTTGCTTATGTGTACCTGGTGCACAGATGGGCGGAGGCCAGTGAAAAACATGGTGTCCTCCTTTGCTCATTTGTGTTTCCTTGAGACAGGCTCTCATTGAACCAGAGCTGCCATTTTCTTTTTCAGTCATACTCCACTGATTCTTCAGCCTACTCTCCACAGGGCTTGGGTTACAGGCCTGTGTGGCTACACCCAGCTGTTTCCATGAGTGCTGGAGAATGAGACTTATGGTGACTCAGGCCCTCTCGGACCCGATTACTTGTGTGGGAAGCACTCTTACCCATTGAGCCATCTCCCAGCCCCAGAAGTTACAGCATTTCTCATAGAAACAGCAAATTTTTTTCTATATTTATTTCACTAAAACTACTAGAAATAATTATTGAGAGTAAAAGATTCCAGGGCCATCACCATAAGTAAAGCAAGGTTAATCCTTTCTCCCACATCTCAGAGCTATTCATGCTTTAGTTGGTCCCACCCCTTCTTGATTTTGTTTGGGTTCCCCTAAAATTTTATTTCTAGTACCTTCTACTTTGTATTCCTTCTTGATTCCCATGAATTCTTAGTAGTTTTTATTCACACATAGGCACAATTCCATATGGCAGAGTGCTTCATATGACAAAGCAAGGATATGAATGGCAGTATACTGTCCTGATATACTCTCTGCCACTTACCTTTTTTACTGGAATGAATATCATGGTGGAAAAATACTATGTCTGAGCAGGGCCAGACACAAATACAAAACTGAAGAGTCAGTTTCAGATCTTAAACTGGAATTTAATGGAGGTTCTAGTTTCTGTTTGCAGACAAGTAGTAGAGGCCTTTTAAGTCTCCTTCCCCTCTATATCCCTACATTTCAAAACTTTTATAAAAACATTGGAATGAAAGGAAGTCCACTAAAAGAGAAACCTCTTCAGAGTGATTTTTAATGATAAATATAATAATGAGTTCTTTAGTTCCAGGTGACAACAAATTAACTTTGACATGAAAACTATAACCATGTTATTGTTGTAAGACTATTTTCCTTAGGAATGACATCATAAATACTATTTTATTGTCACTGAGAAGTTTTGTTGCAGCAAATAACAATGAACTAAACTCTAGGTGTTTCTTCTGAAAAGACCTAATTATGAAATATATAACATATTTAAAATATATCTAATAATCATACCCCTCAGAAATTTAGTCTGTCATGAGTGAAAATTTTTCTAAATTTTTTAATTTTTCTAAATTGATAAAGTTATTAACACAGCTAAGTTACTTTATTGTTTAGAATGCACTGTGTAGTTTAAGGTTTCATGTATTAATACTTATATATACTCATTGAATTCCCAAAAATAATCTAGATAAGTTAGTTATTATCACCTTTTATGGAAATTTATTATATTTTACATATTTAGTATATATGGCATGCATATTTTACCCAGTGTCTTTTTAGTACATAGAAATTAAGATTACAATTTATAATTTAAAGTAAACTGTCAAGGCTGGGAAGATGGCTCAGCTGGTAAAAGTGTGCTTGCTACATAAACCTGATAGCTTGAGATGGCCCAAGCTTGATCCCTGGCACTCACACAAAAAAGCAGGGTGTGGCCATTTGCACCCATACCCCCAGTCCTGTGGGGAGCAGAGACCTGAGAATCACTCGGGCTCACTGGTCAGCCAGTCTGACTAAAACAGCAGCTCTGTGTTCAGGGAGAGACTCTGCCTCCAGGAAACAGTAGAAAAGTGATAGAGGAAGACACCCCATGTTCTCCCCTGGCTTCCACACTCATGCTCAAGGAGCACATGCATCTGCACACACATGTGCATAGACCAGACATCACACCACACATGCTACACATACACTAAACAAAGTGAAATGTTAGAGGTTTTTGCTCCCCGATTACTCAGTAATGTAGACATAAGATCTTAGTATTTGGACTTTATGATATTTTTCACTAATTTCTCCTCCTAACATTAGGCCTCCAATGATTGCTTTTTTGATGTTTAATTTTGAAATATGTTATGGATATAGTTGTATCAAATTATATAAGCAAAATTAGTCATAAAGTAACATTCACCAACTTAAATCTCAGAAGATTTTGCACTCTACAGCACTTGTGTTTTATATATTTGGATTCTCTCATCTTGCCACAGTCATTTGTTATCTCTAAAACAAAGGCTTTAATTTTTGTCCAGAAACTCTTTCTTTCTGTTTCTCAGATAATTAGGTGACTCCTACCTTATTACAATGGCATAGTCAAGAATCCTTGGGGCCAAAGATGACACAGGAAGTCCTCAGATTCTGGGCATGCTGAATATAATCTCTTACTCTGTTATTTCCTAATGTAGAACAATGAGATATTTCAATATAGGAGCAGGATATTGAAGCAAAGGGCCAAACTAGGAGATTGATGGAGGAATCATTAGATGCTTTCTCCCATCCCTTCAGTCGATTCAGAATATCATTTCTATTTCTACTAATTAAGCCCATTTCATTCATGATAAACGGAATTTTTTTTGTACTGTCATTCTTTACTTCATAGTTGAATCACTTAAATTTTTTTTTATTATGTGCATGTGCGTGTATGCCATGGTGTGTGTGGAGGCCAGGGGACCACTTTGAGGTGCTGGTGTTCTACCTTCTTCAAGACAGGTTCTCTTGCTGAAAATGAACTGCCAGACTGCAAAGGGCAGCAGACAAGCTGGCCTGGGAGCCTTGGGTTCTGGCTCTGCTTCCAATTGTTGTAGGCAAGTTGGTTCACAGATGCATGTGCCACTTTGCATCCAGCTTTATCTGGGTGCTGAGGAATTAAATCCAGCCTGCAGGCTTTGCAAGCATATGCCTTTAACTGCTGAGCCACCTCCCCAGCCCTTGAATCACCGTTTAATGCTAAGAGCTGACTGACATACTTTATTTCCCGAAAGATCTGTAGCTTCTTTGACATTGCTGTTTTGTGACACTTTTCCACACCTTCCAGTTGGGAAGACTCATTTTTTTTTCATGTAAGAGGGCTTCAGTGCATTTTACACATATTAGTAGCATGAAACATGTTTTTTTATTTGGTCACTGTACTTTGCTGATCTGAACAAATGTTTGCTTTTATATCTCAAATGAAATATTGCTTTAAATATTTTAAATGTTTAAAATTTTAATCTGAAGCAAATTGTATTTTTAGTGTTATAAAGGAATATTATGTGGTTTGTATTAAATAACTAAATATTATACTTAGAATTAAAAGTAAAATGAGAAAGATCCCCAAAATTACTGTAATTTTTTCAGTTGATCATATAAAGCTTCTGATATTACTTATCAAAAATATTTTATTTTTTCTTAGTACTGGGGGGGGGTTTCAAACCTAGGACCTCAAACATGCCAGGGAAGCTGTATCACAAACACTTAAGTTTTAAAAATATTTTATTTATTCATTTTTCAAGCAGAGAGACAGAGAGAGAGAGAGAGAGAGAGAGAGAGAGAGAGAGAGAGAGAGAGAGAGAGCAGCAGGGCCACACAACCTTGTGGGTCTGGCTTATGTGGGTCCTGGGGAATTGAATCGGGGGCCTTAGCCATCTCTCCAGCCCTTAAGTTTTTTTTTAAAGAAGAGACTTGAAGGAATGTTATTATTATTTACTCCTTTTAGAACAACATATACATGCTATTTTAGCAAGTATTTTTCCTAGAAATTTAGAAAATAGGGTAACTAAAAATGTTGAACTGTTTTATCCTAAAACATCAAAAGCCCAAATCTATTGTAAGTTATGGCAAAATAATTTAGGAGTCTGTTACTGCTATGAGAATAATTCCTTTTTTAGTCAATAAGCAGTTATGCATGTTTGCATAATAACTACATTATTTCAGGTTCTTATATATTTTAGATCCTTATATAACAAGAACCTATATTCAGTGAATCACCCTATCATAGGATATCTAATATTTTACTGAAGGGATTAAAATAGAATAATAGTAATATTATAATAAAATTCAGGAGTTTCTCATTTTTATAAGGCTTTTTAATATTGGATGAAATATATTTGAAAGTTAAGATATGAATTTGAATACAGGCCACCATATAGCTAATGTGAGCCTATTAAGCCCCTATGTTTTGCCCTGCAAAGCTGGATTCAAAATAGTATCTGCTTGATGTGATTATACTGTAAAAGTAAATGGAATAAAGCTGAAATAAGCCTACTTAGTTCCTGAACTGAGGTAAATACCTGATAAACATTTGATAGCTTCTGATGTGCTTTTTTTTGGTCATGTTGGGGATAAATGCAGGCCTCACTCAATTCAAGCAAAGCACTCTACCTCTGAATTGCATCTCTAGCCTCATTAGCTTCTAGAACAATTCAAAGTGGGTTGGGTTAGGACATCTGAGACACACCTGCGCATGAAGTTGTACCATGGTTTCCTATTGGTTGGTAGAATTCACACTCATTTGTGCTTATAGCTATGCTTCTGTTCTTCCTTCAACTTGAACAAAGTGTGGGTAATAATTTACTAATTTTTTTTATTGTCCATAATGAGTTACAACATTTATTTAGTGGGCAAACAATGAGTTGTTATCCCCAATTCCCCACTGCCCTCCCCTCCCTCCTCAACTGGATAACCTCCTCCATGGGTCGTCTGGATCAGTCCTTGTGACAGGGGACCATGGATAGACTAGTAATCAGCCAGGTTATAATTTACTAATTTGATTTCCTGTTAAGATTTTGTTTTCTCGTGTATCTCCATCCTTTAATTGATGCTAATCTGCGGCTTACAATTTTTGTCTCTTCTAATATTTCATTTATTCATTTTTCAAAACAGTTATTAATTCAGTCATTCACTGAAATAGCCATTCACTGGTGGCTACTATTATCCCTAAAGATACAGAGATGTGTAGACACAGTATCTGGCCTTACAGAACTGCTTGGTCTGGTGAAGAAGCTAAACATGTCAACTAATAAATTTCTGCTAATGCAATAAGCACAGCAATAAAAGCAGGCATGAGGGACCCACAGAGAACCTGGGTAGGATGTAACTGCATTTTGGGGGCCTCTAAAGAGTGTTTTTGAAAGAGATAGTGTCCAAGTTGGATTTTTGAGGGCAAATGGGAGTTTATTAGGTAAAAAGCTCTGAATTTTCTTTTTCTTTTCTTTTTCTTTTTTTTTTTCCAGTTTTTCAAGGTAGGGTCTCACTCTATCCCAGCCTGACCTGGAATTCACTATGTAGTCTCAGGGTGGCCTTGAACTCATTGCAATCCTCCTACCTCTGCCTCCCAAGTGCTGGGATTAAAGGTGTGTGCCACCATGCCTAGCCTGAATTTTCTTAGTAACTAACTTACTTTCCCTCAGACTTTGTGTTCCCCATTTCTTACTCATTGACTAAATTATTTTTCACATGCATTTAGAATTGCTCAAATAACTATCCAGTTTCACAAAGCTTTTCTATTAACACCTTAAATTTGAAGGTAACTTGCAAATTCTCAAATTATCTCCAGTTGTATGAGGTTATGACTAGAGTAGGAACATTTTTCTCATAACTAATCTGATATTCTTTGTAAGTGTCTTTGAGATGCTTGAGTTAGTTTGGATATATTTAAATAATTTTGAAAGACTATTTGTAAAAGGTATACTAGAACCCCTGTAGGTAAAATTCACTGAAGGTTACTTTTGAAGAAAAGGTCTATGCAATATGGTTACACTGTGATAAGGGGTCCACCAATCTCCAGAGATCATACTATTCAGGGGAGATGAGATGATACATCAACAAGAAATCATATTTATTTTATTTTACATGGTGTATTATGAGGACAGTTCTGTGCTATATAAATGAATATAATTATACTATTCTTTCAACCTGGGAATCTCATTGTTTACTGTTAAAGTCACAGGATTAGTTTAGCTCTTTTGTTTCAAAACAATTGTTTTTTAGGCAAGTTGAAAGTTTTACTAACTCAGTTTATTTGAAATATTATATTCATATATCCATATGCTGGTTCTCTTAAGATTGAAATTTAGGTCAAATTACAACTTGCATTTAACTTTATTATAGAAAATATGTATGCCATCTTTCAAACCTGCACTCTAAATTTTAAGCACAATAGATCAAAAGTACATCCTATTTAAATAAATGCTCTAGAATAAAGACTAAATTATTTCCCCCCAAACTTCCATAGTTACTGTTTTTAATATAAAATGTGAGATTTAGCTTTATTATTTTCCAGAAAGATAAGAAGCTGTTTATTCTAAAATTTTAATGATTTTGCTTTCAAATGATGGAGACTTTGCTTTGGGGACAAGTTTATTTGAATTGTATGTGACATGATTTTTATTTCTTAAGGCTATGATTAAAAGTTTCATGGATGTCTACCAGCTTGCAAGCTCTAGAATTGCTACACTAGAGAAAGAAATGACATCACATCGAAACCACATTGCAACCTTGAAATCAGAGCTTCACACAGCTTGTTTACGAGAAAATGAAAGTTTACAATCTGTAAGTAAAGTCTGGGTAACAATCTTGTTCTCTTCATTGGATCTTGGGTCACATTTACATTTATGTTTTTATTGTTCATAAGATCTTTTGCCAATATGTATAATTTAGGATAAGTGATCAATCAAGCAACATAAAATCAGCGTGGAAAAACATTTGAGTGAAAAGAACAATCAATTTTCCCATTGCATCATGTGCAAAGATACGCATATTGTTTTGAAGCTAAAACACTACATCAAGGTTCCTTTGTGGTTGGCAGTGCAGCTGACAGGTGGATTTGGCAGTATGCATAGTTAAATCTTGCAACTGTCTGAAGATTCACTGTGTCCCATTAAGACAGAATATTATTAATTATATGTATAACCAAAATGGTAATTAGAACATGTGATTATTCTCTGTAGAAAACTAAACTTATCCATAATACATGCCTAGCTAGAGATGCGTGTTGTGATTCATCTATATGATTAAAATTCTGTTCCAGCACTCATTTTATGTCTTGCAGTTTTGGTCATAATGAAATTTGGGCTCATTTAAAACACAAAAAAACTACAATCAAAATATGTATTTGGAGAATTTTATAAAATGAATATATTTATGATATAAAGGGATTAAATAAATATTCAGACAGATATGAATAATTAGAAATTTTTTGGTTTGTTCACAATGGATCAGAATGGCTTGTAAGTACAAACTATCATTTTCACATTTAGCTATTGACTCATTTCAGATTCACATTCAATAGAGAAGGGCTAAGTCCAATGGAAGCATAGTTATGGTTTGGTTCCCCACCTCCTTCCAGCCTTAGCTCAAGCGCCAGCATTCCAGTGAAGCCTTTGCGATCATGAGAATTACCTGTGGGCCATTGGAATTACAGCCACCAACCAGCCCTCTTCATTTTCTCTGTCTCACTGGCCCCATGTTGTCTATTTATATCATCTACCTCTCTGGTTTTATTGCTTTCACCATAGCCCTTGTCATCCACTGACACGTGATGTGTTCTATTTATTTGCTTATTGTCTGTTTGCTCTCTACCCTCACTATTTAACACTTGATAAATTCCACAGAGACAAGCAACTCTGAATGCATGCTTCACAGCTCTGAAGCCACCCCTAGGTCAAGAGTAGTCCAGCCATAGTTGGTATGTAGCCAATAGTTATGAATGGAAAATATTAGGAATTAATCTAATAAACGTTAAAAGCCAGGTACTTGGAACTTAAAGTATCAATTCAATTTTCATCTGCCTTTATTAATTTCCTAATGAGAGACAAAAATAGTTTGATTTCCACCAAGAGACATTAAAATTAGAAGGCAACTTTAGAAAATTTGTATGTCTGAATTTATTCTTGCTTTTTACTGAAGCATATTCACCTTTCTTTCTGCTTATTTTCACTTCTATTGGGTAATCTTATATAACATTTAGAGCTGTCAGCTGTGTTGGGTTATACTATTTTTTATTGCTTGCAACTATTATTAATATAAAACAAATTGCTTGTATTCTAAGAAAGGCAAAACTTGATAAAAGTAAATTGTTTTTCCAATTATTTAAAAAATATTTATATTACCATCTTCACGCAAATGGGTTAAACATACCTCATTAATATAACAAAACTTTATGTTTAACCTTTTTTTTCCATACTGAACACGCCTTAGCTCATCACCACTTGTGAGAAATTTTCACTTTCACAGTGAGTCTCAGGAAGGGGACATGTAATGTGAAAAGTTCCCCCCAGGAATTGAAAGTATCAGTCTAGGAGAATGCTGCTCAGTTTGATGTCTTTAAATATAGGTTTGTTTTTATTTGTTTCCTCTGTTAAGGGTCACTAGTTCTAAAGCAGTAATAAGTTTTCATGGTATTTTTTATTTTCAAGACATTTGCATGTGACTTTTCTAACTTGTCTCTTTAGAACTTTGAGGGAAAGAGAAGAAAAGATTTAAACTTTATATTTCATAGCCAAGAGGAAGTATACTGTGTACAGGGCAAATGCATGGGTTTTAGGATTGGATCCATTCAGAATACCAAGTACAAATAAAAACAACAAAAAGCCTGATGTGATTTTTTTTTTAAATAAAGAGATTCTCCCCCCCCCCCACATAGCAAAAAGTGGAGAAGTAGGTGGTTATTTTCACTAGTTTAGTGGGTTTAGTGGCTCGATTTTTAAAGGCATCTTCTTTGCTGCTTCCTCATTGTCATAAGATTACAGTCAGCTCTAGAATTCTCAGTCAGGTTCAAGTCAGAAGTATAAGATGGCCTAGCAATATGTGATACATGAATACCTCCCATGTCTTCATATTTGATGCCTTGGAAACTCTCCTTTTAAAAACATAGTTTAATATGCTTATACATATTTATATTTTAAAGAGAAAGCCTTCCAAAAAGGCTCCAAGGAGATTTCTCCTTATTTCCCATTAGTTGGAAAAAGATCATGTGGTCAGAGCTTTAGTGAGTCAAGGGATAAGAGAGTTATAAGTGAAAATTTTGGTAACTAATTAATACTGTGTGGTATAAAAGATATGTTCTATGAGCATTTCTCTGCTCTCACTTCTCTCTCCTCTCTGTTCATTTTCCTTCACTTTTCAGAGTCTCAGCTGGTCCTTTGAGTATTCTTCCAAGAAATTTTATTTGGTTAGTTGATTTTAGTTTCTAAGAGATTTTAGTCTGCTAGGAGTGACATACTAGAAGTGACAGCGACTTTAATGTCAGATCATAATTAGAGTCCTAGATTTAAATACCTCTGTAGTCTTTGGCAAGATTTTTAACCTCACTGAACAGCTTTCCCTTATCTACTATTTGGTATATTAATATCTCTGATATAGATGAAATGTTAGCTAGTGCTTTGTAACTCATGTCTGAAAAGCACTGAGTTCCTGTAAGACTCCTTGCTACTGGGAGTCATGAACTTCTCTGTCTGTGCTGCACAGACTGTTTTGTAATGTACTAACCAAGTGGATATTTTTGAGGCTTGAAAATCAGTATGAATAAGATAAAATCTATGCCTTTGTGGCATAGATTCCTCTTCTTTCAGAGGAAACAAAAACCTAAACAAATAACAAAATGGGAATATAATATAGAGTGTATGGGAGCACAGATGATGGGGGAGGTCATGGCCTGAAAAAAGTGCTGGGAAGGACTAATACAGACAGCCCACGGAGGAGGATATCCAACTGATCAGGGAGGGGGAGGGGGGGAATTTGGGATAACAACTCATGGTTTGCCCACTAAATAATGTAACTCATTATGGACAATAAATTTATATTTAAATTAAAAAAAGGATAACAAAATAAAATGACACAAAAGGCTTTATGTTAATCACAAAAAAATGTGCTGGGAAGGTGAAATGTCTGTGGGATTATCTGTAGTAAATTGATAGCTTGTTAAAAGGGAAGAGCAATCACATGTGTTTTATTTTTCTTTGATATATGAGCTATGTGGATAATATGTTTAATTAATGAAGTTATATAATAATTTCTGAATAATAAAATAGTGTGTTTGTATTTTAATTCCATGTCCCTTCTCTATCCAAAGTGCTTGCTGTGGTTACTTCAAAGCCCACCTTCATATGTTCCCATTGCATCTTGTACCATCTGTTCCCTGGTTTTTACTTCATAATCTGATCTGACCATTTTTTTTCTGTGTGTGTGTGTGTGTGTGTGTGTGTGTGTGTGTGTGTGTGTGTGTGTTTGTGTGCCCTTGCAGTGCTCCATGCATTTCCTGTGGTAGCCTTCCTGTGTCCTGCTCCTTCGCTCTTTTGCCTATTCTTATTGGAGCCAAGTCTCTTTACTGATCCTAGATCTTACCATCTTTTCTCTGAGCTCCAGCAGTGCTCTCTGCCTCTGGGGCCGTAGGCATGTTGGCCATGTCCAGCTGTTTTGCATGGGTTCTGAAGACTCAAACTCAGGTGTCTCAGGTCCCTTCTAGCCTTTATGCTTGTACAGGAAGCACATATAACCACTTGGCCATCTCTCCAGCCTGATTTTTTGTTCTTGATGGCTTTGTTCAGTCCAACATTTACTTTGGTCACTTGTGAATTCTGTTAACTAGTCCTACCCCACATGCCATCACCTCTTTCTCACAGGCCACTCATATAAGACTTTAAAATAAGATATGCCTGTGTATGTATTATGGTAGTGATATTTATTAGCCATAAAATACTCTAATCCATTTTGATATTCATAATATTTAGATAAAATGCCTATATTATATGCTCAAAGAATAAAAAAAGACATGGAGTTTATCATATTAGTAGGTACTCAATAACCATTGTTTCTTTTGACTGCATATAAAATATTTTTTCTGATAGCTGTTTATATATTTCCTATAGCTAAGCTTTAAACTATGTTAACTATGAGGAAATCTTTTTGTGTATAGACAGAGAAAAAAGCAACCCTTATATCAGTGCTTTTAGCACACAAGCACAATACTGATGTTTTTGTTGACTTCAGTTATTTAATGAATCAACAAATCAAGCACAGCCAGTACATACTTTTAGTATCTCATTATTATTTTATCCATTCATTTCACTGGGCAAGAGTAAAAAGTAAGTATTCATTATTAATCAAAATCTTAACATGTCATGCTATTATAACACTTGTAAAGAGACTGATCATATTGTAAAAATGAATAACTGTCATTGAAAACATTATCTCTGTCTGGATGTCACTTTAGTTTTGTTTATAACATTCAGTAATAATCCTGAAGTTCATCTAGGATTCTCATCAATTGTCCACTTGCTAGTACTTTGATTTTCTCTATGTTTGTCTTTGATGCACTAACTCAGGGTTGAGCTTTTATCTTGAGCTAAAATAATCAGAAGGGCTTTGAATAAAGACCCTTGCGTCCTGTGTAGTCCAGTAGAGAAGAGTACAACAGTAAGCACCAGCACATCCAGAGCAGTGAGGAAACATGGCACCTCAACATGTGAAATAGAAGAAGGTCAAACCCCCGTGCTTCACTGACTTGTGATACTACAGGATACAGGACTGATTCGATTCACTTCCATAGTGTATGTAAGCACTGTTTCTAAAATATTGAGAAAATAATAAAATTATAAATCAAAGAAGTATTCTAGTTAGTCTCTTTGCCAAAGAGATATATTTCTATCATTATTTAGATTATTTCTGATCTGATAATTATCAAGTGATGCTATTAATGAAGGTGAAAGGTTTAGATATTTTTGTTAAGTTAAGGTAAAAATATAAAAAGTTTTCAAATCATGTTTTGTTACATTCATTTTCATTATATTTTCTCAAGAGAGCAAGAGTCACTTGTCAGTATATGAATAGAGATATGGACAAAAAAATTAACTTTCTTCAGGTAAGTTGCTTTCATAAACTTTCAAATACTTTGATCTCAGTTGACACATGAAATTTCTTACGAAAGTTGTTAGCCCATCAAGAAAACTGTTAGCCATGATATTATGTGTTGAGAGAGTCAGCACAGTGTAGTTCAGTCATATAAAGTACAGATTCTGGAGTTCAACTCATGCTTGAGTAGAACGCAATCAGATGACCCTGGTTTGGCGTCTGGTGCTCTCTGATGAGACTGATGTGTGCAATAAGAAAAATCTCCCCCATTGTGACACTTCAAGGACAGTGGAGAATGCAGCCATGATAGACATAAAAGAGTTTTTTTTTTTTTTTAACTAGATGCAGAGAGTCTAAGGGAGCATTAACTGGGGGGGACTGAATTCAGGTTTGGGATTAGGTAACGCTGATGTGAGGAATCAAAATCTTACATGAGAATGAATATGAAGAGGAGCCAAAAGAAGAAAGCTACCATGTTTATGGACTTGAAAGATGTCCAGTACAGCTGAATTCTGTGAGGTATGAGGAGAACAATAGACGTGGGGCCCATGAGTGCAGCCATCTGCAGCGATAAGCTCCTTTCTGAGAAACTCTCATTGAGATAACTCTAGCAACTGCATGGCAAAGACCCATGTCTTTAGCTTTAGTTGTTTTTCCTACTCTAAATTTTATTCTTTTCTGATTATCCTCCAAATTCACTCACCTGTTATGCCAGAGCTACTCAGTTTACCCTTTTGCTAGATGTTGATTACTCTCTAAGAGAGCTGATTAAGTTTCCCTTATTTCTAACATGAGCTCTAGCCTTGGCCTTTGGACACTAATAGAACTCAGTGAGGAAAGCATAACTTATCCACAGGTGGCAGCTCAGTCAACATGCAAGCATCTCCTTTGACTCTGACATACATTTCCAAACTTTCAAAGGTTTCTCATAATTCAGAAATTTGATCTGGAGATAGTAATGAATATTATAATACCTCACATCTCCTTTCTAGTGTTTTGTTTTGTTTGATTCTGTTTAAGAAGACCCACTTTTATGATTGATGATATCTGGAGCGTGATATTTGGGTATAATATGAATTTTATATTTATATAAATATACTTAAATAATATTTAAGCATATTTTATCTATTAGTGTAAATATAAACTAAATAAGCATATGTAATAAGTGTGATGTCATTGTATAGCTCTGTTCTTCAGTGATTAAGCATTACAAAGATAGATCAACAAGGATAAGAATGAATATTTCAAGCATAGAAATATAGATGGTAGTTAATGTTTTAGTTAATGTCAATGATGTTTTAATTAATCTTATCTCCTCATCAAGGAATGGCAGCAACTAGATTTGGTTCTGAGTATCTTTCCTACTATTTTATTTTTCTTACTATATTGAATTCTTTGAGAGTGTCAATTGCTTATTAGATATCTGTACTTAGATTTTCTGCAGACATTTCAAACTAACTGAAGTGCCAACATGACCATGTTATTCCACAGTTCCATGTCCTGCCTTCCCAATTCTACATTTACCTAATCCCTTGAACCCTTGCTGTTCTCTTCCAGTTTCCCTCTGCTATCAACACTTTGAGGTGGAATCTTACTCATTTTTATAATCTTATCATAGTCGCCTGAATTTAATAAGTTTTGGTTGATTTGAAATTAACTGGAAGAATTTTCTTTCCATAATATTTGTCCAATGCATAGCTGATATTAAACATATACTTTTCACAAACCCTATTTCCTCCTTAAATTTTTACATTCCAGACTTTCCAAGTTCTCCAAATTCCATCTAACTGTATTTCAAAATTTCTCTGGCAACATTTAACAAGGATTAATATAGTAATTTATGTATTGTTATATTGATAATAAATTATAAGAACCATTACTATCATCTTATATCAGCATGATATGCTTATCCAAATTAATGAACCAATATTTATACATTTCTAAGTAAAGCCATGCTAAATTTAGAAAAAAAATCTAAGAATATGCTTTCAAATAAAATAAATTGGGCATTCCTTAATTTTTATATGATTCTGTGTGCATGAAAGCATATGCACATGAGTGTGCATGAATGCCAGAGAGCAACATAAGGTGTTATCCTCGGGAGTCCCACACAATTTTTCTCTTTTAAATTTGGAAATAGCCCCTTTCATTGACATGGAGCTCACCAATTAGGCTAGTGGGTTCCAGGAAACCTCCTGCCTCTGCCTCCCCAACACTGGGATTATACGTGCATGCCATCACATCCAGCAATTTTACATGGTACTGGGAACTGAACTTGTGTTTTTGTACTTGGAGGGGCAGGCTTTACTGATTGAGCTATGTCCTCTGCCCCTACATTGGGCATTTCTTCTCTATTTCACTGCTTTCCCCTACAATAAAAGTGAAAACTCCAAAATTCCTTGTGGCAAAGAACATTCTTTAAGCATACTATTTAAAAAAATGGTCAGCTGCTTTAGGATCCCTGCCTCTGAACATGTGCCCCCTAAACATAAAATGGACAACATAATACTCTTTAATCACATGTGGATACTCAGGCAAATGCATATTCATGACAGTGGTATGCCAAATTAATATGACCTATGTCTCAGCCTTACAAAACAAAGAGTCAATGAGATTATTTAGATACAGATATATAATTTGACTAAATCAGTAAAAAGTTTACTTTGAAAAATTAAATTTTAGGCACTTCATACCCTATGATAAAATTAACTCAAAATACATCCAAACCCTAAATAGAAGACTCAAAATGAGAAAACTCATATTTAAAAATTTCCACATGCTTGCTAATATATTCTTAGATATAATGCCAAAAATAGCCAGAAAAACAAATCAATTTAAACTTTTACACATGAAAAGACAAGGTCAAACAGAATGGGATAAAATATTTAAATTACACATTGAATTAAAGTCTAATATGCAGAATGTAAAGGAGTCCTTAAGAAGAAAAGAATAACCTAATGTTAAAAATAGTCCAAGTGGATTGAGGGACTTCTGATTAAGCTGGCAGTCCAATGGCCATGACAAAGCCTGGGAGGGAAGGGAGGAGTAGAAAAATTGTAAAATATACTTTTTTTTTTTGAAGAGTGCAGGGGTGTAAGGAAATTTCAACCCCAGCAGAGAGCTTCTACTAACCATCCAGAATCTGCTCCAGCTGCAGCTCCAGCATGGCTTCAGAGAGGATCAGCTCTACCCGTGGCTCTGACAGTCAGATGGGAACAGCTCTGTTCCTAGTCCTGCCCGAGCTGGCAGGAACACCGGACTCACAAAGTCAAAGCACCTAAAAGAAAGGTGTCATGTTTGGGGATGGGTTCTCCAAGTGGTCATGGTGCATAGTAAGTTTGGGACCAGTGCTGTCAGCATGCCAATGTGTTTGTGGTTAGTGAACTGCTGGGCTGGTGGGGGACAAGGTGTTTTTGGGGCCTGTGCTTTCAGAGTGCCAGGGCATTTAGGGCCGATGGGCTCCAGGCTTGTGAAGAACGTGGCATGTTTGGTGCCTGAGCTGAGCTCTTGGAGCAACAGTGTGTGGGGGGCTGGTGCACCCCAGGCTGGTTTTGGGACCTGTGTTTTGGGGGAAGTATGTTTGGGGCAGCAGTGTGTTTAGGGCCAGTGGGCTCCAATCTTGTGAAGAGCATGGCAGGTTTTGGGCCTGCCTGTACTGTAGTAGTGCCAGTGTTTGTGAGGCCTGAAAACCCCAGACTGATTAGGGGCTTAATGTGTTTGGGGCAGGGTGTCATTGCAAGGAAGTGATGGGCACAGAGAGTATGGGCCCTGTTCTTCAGGTTGCAACCCAGACTACAGAGGGGCATGTTGTGTTTGGAGCCTGTGTGCCTACTTCATGCTGTCCATATCCAAACACATCTCTAGTATCAGCCAATAGCCCAGAGTAGCTGGCATACTTGTAACCTCCACAATCTGGGCATCTTTGGATACAATGTTATCCCATACCAACTAGGCAAAACAGAACACTCACTGAAGAAATAAGACTTTCATATCCCTGCTACCACCCCCCTCCTCCACTACCACACCTGCCTTCTGGTGTCCCCAGGGTGCCTTGCTCCTACCCCAATTAGGGAGCACAGTTTTCTGGCAGGTGCCGGGGGGTATCAGTGTGAACTCCACAGTGCACTCATTTGGGGAATGGTGGGGGAAGAAGGGCAAGTGCTACTGTCTGGAACACCCTGAGCCCCAGAAGCAAGGCACAGTAGTTACTAATAGCCAAAGATCTCTGACCTCCAAAGAAAATTTCATACCAGCCACCAAACCAGAACTGCTGGTGCACCAATAACCTCCACAACCTATGCATCAGTGGTTACAATTTGACTTAAAGCCAAACAGGACACTCACTGAAGACCCTACAAGGGCCAGTATTTGCTCCCTCCTTAAGAAAATTAGAACTTTATCCTCAGATGGGTAGACCCCAACACAAAAGAACACAAGGCTGCACGATTTGGGCTCCCCACCAAGGTTATTTAGTCCCACAATGGAAGTCACTACAGAAAATATAGGTGAGACAACTGAAATACAATCCCAAAATGAGAGCACAATAAGCTCAGGACATAATTCAAAGGAGACTCCGACCAAGATAATGGTTGAGCTGGAAGCAAAATTCAACCATAACATAAATGCAGTGGAACAGAAACAGTTTATACAACACACAAGCTTTGCCATTAGGCTTAACTTAATGGAGGAAAATCAGAGGGACCTCAAAAGAGTGATAAATGAATAGAAGGTAAGCCAACAACTAAAGGAGCTCAACAACCAGTTGATTAAGCTTAATGAAAACATGAACAAATGCAAGAATGAATTTCAGGAAGCATTAAGAGAATCAAACCTTGACCTGAAACTGGAGCTCAACAAAGAGTTGGATATAATGCAGAAAAATGCAACAGAAAACAAAAAACAAACACAGCTATTAAACAGAGCTAGAATTCCTCACTTCCGGAGTTAGTAATCTAGAGGACAGAACCTCAGACTTGTAAGATAAGACAGAAGAAATTGATTGAGATTCTAAAAACTTTGATAACTTCAAAAAATCATGTAAACAAAATATGAGGGAGCTATGTGATACCTTAAAATGATAAGACATCTGGATCATGGGGATACCAGTTGGGGAAAAAAATCCAGACCAAAGGCAAGTTAGAAAATATTTCACAAAATCATTGAAGAAAATATCTTACAAAAGAGAGGCCCATCAGATACAAGAAGCTCACAGAACACCAAACAGACAGGACCAAAGAAGGAACTCTCCAAGACACATCATAATTAAAACCCTAACCATTAAAAGCAAACAGAGAGTGCTAAAAGCAGCAAGAGAGAAAAAACTCAAAACATACAAAGGCAATCCCATCAGAGTTACCTCAGATTTTTCAATGGAAACCATGAAAGCCAGAAGGGTGTGGAATGGAGTTATTCAAAGTCTTAAAAACTATGGCTTCCAGACCAAGCTACCATACTCAGTGAAATATCTCTCATAATAGATGGAAAAAGGAAAATATTCCATGATAGAAGCCAGCTCTATGATTATATGAACATGAAGCCAAAACTACAGAGAAACACCTGGAAATATTCTACATCAAAAAGTTGAGCAACCAATCTCAAAAGCCCACTAGAGAATGAGCAAGATAACCAAAACTAGAGCAGTCATAATAATGTACAATGCATCAATCCTCATAAACTCTCCACCATGACAGGAATTAAATAAAACCTGACAGTTATAACTTTGAATATTAATGCCTCCATGAGTTCAGGAAAATTCAAGTAACTCCCTGCATCATATCAGACCACAATGCAGTGAGGCTAGAAATTAAAAACAAGAGAAACAACAGAAATGACACCAGCTCTTGGAGACTGAACAACATGCTATTAAACAGAATAGGTCATAGAAGAACTCAAAAGGGAAATTACAAAATTTCTTTAACTAAGTGGTAATAAAAACAGAAAATACCAAAATTTATGGGACACAATGAAGGCAGTCCTAAGGGGGAAATTTTTACAGTGCTAAATACCTTCATAACAAAGAAATCTCAAATTAATAGCCTAACCACCCACTTCATGGCACTGAAGAACGAGAAAAATCCAACAGGTAAGATCAGAGCAGAGATTAATCAATAGGAAACAGAGAAAACAAGACAGTTGATGAAATGAAGAGCTGGTTCTTTGAAAAAAAAATAAACAAGATTGGTAACCTCTGGCCAATTTGATCAAATGAAATAAAGAGAAGTCTCAAATTAACAAAACTTGAAATGAAAAGGGAGGGGATTCAACAGACACCAATGAAATTGGAAGAGTCATTAGGACATATTTCAAAAACCTCTAATCCACAAAATTGAAGAACCTGGACGAAATGGATGAATTCCTAGATACATGCCACCTACCAAAACTAAATACAGAGCCCATAAATCTCCTAAACAAACTTTTTACATTCATCAAAATTGAAAATATAATCAAAAGCCTTCCCAAAAGAAAAAGTCCAGGACCTGATGGATTCTCAGTCAAATTCTAACAAACCTTCATGGTAGAACTGAAACCTCTTTTTCTTAAGCCTTTTCACATAATTGAAGTATAGGGAATGCTCTAATTTCTTCTATGAAGCTGTTATTACCCGAATACCAAAACCAGACAGAGATGCAACAAGAAAGGAAAACTTTAATTCTATATCCCTGATGAAATTAGATGCAAAAAGGGAAAGTTCGTGGAAGAGTGGGTGGAAAGACTGTAAGAGCCACATTGGGTTGAATATCTAGAGGTATTACCCTCCCCCAACACACACACACATTCTCTGTTGCACAACTCCTAGTCCTCCATCCCATGGAGCATTCCAGCAATCCCACTGAGGACAGCCCTCAGTGGAAAGGAGGCAGAGAGGAGTGAAACAGTGGTACCAACACATGAATTGTACATACAAAGTTTCTACTTATTAAAAAATAAACTTAAAAAATAGTGAAAGGGGTTGAATAGATATTTTTCTAACAAAGAAGTACATTCAACAAACACATGCAAAGAAACAAAATTATTAGCCATTAGAGAAATGCAAATCAAACCCACAATGAATTAATACTTTACAGTCACCAGGGGAGCCATGATAAAAATAATACAAAGTAACGTGTTTTACAGATATACAGAGCAATTGAAACCCTTCTATGTCGTTTGTGGGACTCTAAAATGGTACAGTCATGATGGCAAATGGTTTGATGACTCTTCAGTTAGTTAAACCTGGATTTACATTATGACCCAGCTGTTTTCTTCCAGATCTATACCTCCAAGAATTAACTACAGTGATTCAGACAAATACTTTCGTATGAATTTTCATTGAAACATATGATATTCACAGTAGCTAAAAGGTGGAACAACTCCAATTCAAGTCAATTGGCGAAGGGATCAATGCATGGAATATATCCAGATAATGGAATATTATTTAGCCATAAGAATACAAGAAACCAGACACAAGAGTTTACAGTTGTATGATTCCACTTACATGAAACGTTTCAAATCTGCAAATCCATAGAGACAGAAAGCAGATTGGTGGGTGTTTGAGGTGTTGAGGTAATAGAGCTTGATCCTGAAATGATGGGCTTCCTTTTGAGATGATCAGACTTCCAGAACTAGATGCAACCTAGCATTGCAGATATAGTTGATGTCGCTGGATTGAGTGCTTTAAAGTAGATAAGATGGTAAATTTCTTGTTGAATGTGTTTACCACATTAAAAACTTTTTTTCCATTGAGTTCCTGGGGACTGTGTGGAGTTGTTCTTAATAGGATGACAATGTTTTATACTGGAAAGGGACACACATGACAGAGGAGGTGGAAATTTAGGTTCTAGAGCAAACTTGTCTGTTGACTCACCTCAAGACTTTAGGAAGCAAAGCACACACTTTCCCTAGGTCTTGGCTTTTGTAGATGAAGTTTTGATTAATCTAAATTACCATTCAACTCTAAAATGTTTTTGAATTCTGAATTTGAATTCTGTGTTGCTTTTTTTGTTGTTTGTTTTTGTTTTATCTTGTTCCTGCTCTAATTTACAACAATAAAATGAATGGGTTTCTAAATTTGGTTATATGCAGCACCAATAAACCATTCATGAGGGTAGGCCAGTTATATAAATCTCAAAATATAATATAACTAGGTAGTCAAAAAGTCCCCAAAGTAATCTGAAAGTGCATTAGTATATTTGTAAGAAATATTTCCTTTTTAATGCATAGTGTTTTGATATTTAATATGTTAGGAATGTGAACTTTTAACTTGTCAAACTATTGTAACATATTTGAAAATTATAGTAATTTGATTAAAATGTTGCCTATAAGGCAAGAGGTTTAGTTAATGGAATCCATATGTAATTAAAATGCAGAACTAAATGTAATCAGACTCCAGTGACCAGTGCCTTCATATTGATAGTTTTACGTGGCCTCAGGGGTTGAAAGTTTAAATATTACAGAATAGAACAGCACTGCAGAAACAAGCTGGCAATTTAGGTCTGTTAAAGTTATCAACAGTTACCTGATGAGATGTCACTAAGGCATCCTGGGTTCTCATCATTTCAGGAATACCTTCTGCGCAGATTTGGTGCAGGTGGTAGACACACAGGGCTGGAGTGCCAGTGGAGGACATGCTCCCCAGACCAAGATGAAGTCCCTGCTGTGAGCCAAGCCTCACTCTTTTTTAATGACAGTGTTGCTTAATTTGGGTGAATTCACTTGAATCATATGAATGTAATAGACACAACCCCATGCACCAAGCCACAAAAAAAGTTTTAAAAAAATTCCTGAACTTAAAAAAAATTGTTTTCTCTGGACAGTTTTAAGAGTCGACATCCTGTGTTAGAGTTCTCTAATCATCACCAGCGCAATTTACAATCAGAACACACAGAGAGCCAGTTCAGACCAGCTCATCTGTTGATTTTGGCTGAGGCCCTTCATCTCACTGTATGCAGCTGCCACTTGAGAGTTGGGGTGGGTGGGGGGCGATGAGAGGCTGGTCAAGGCATGAGTACATAGGCCTGCTTCATTTCAACAGTTGTGTGTTGCTTGGAAAAAAAGTCTTTCTTATTTTACTGCTCTCCTCCCCTTCTTTTCAATCTAAAATTAAACGTGGACCTCTCATGAACCACTGCGCTCCAGGCATAAGAAAGTGTAATGTCTGACTTCCAGAAACCGTCCCGTCAAAATGTGCTTCTGATTAGGTGGCTTAATTACAGCTGTGAAAACAATGTTGATTTAGGCCTCAAGATTCCAGGGCATGTCAGCCGTTATTAGCTAACCTTGGACTGAATTCATCATTTTAAAACTCCTGTACCACTAAAGTCACCCTGTTTGACAACTCTTTAGGCGGAAAAGTTGCCAGAAACGATACATTTTATTTAACATATTGCTCAATGCACAATTTCAATTGTATCATCATTAGTGATCATTAAAGAGATAGTTAGCATTGCATGTTATCAAGAACAAGGAAGTTCTGTTTGTAAAAGCAGCACATTTTGAATAGTATTTTTAAAGGGTCAACTGACATAAGAATTAATTTTAATTCCTTTAATGCAGTTTTATTTTAAATCCAGCATGTTGGTTTAACCACCCAATTTTATTACACCTAAATTTTCCTGACAGTTTCATTTGCTGTTAGGAAATAAAATTGCAAATTTTTTCAACATGCGAAATAATGGCTAGTTTAAAAAATGTTATATTTGAAACTTCCTTTGCCTCAAGCTAGTTCAGACACAACTTCAGTTTACTTTTGGAAGCAAAGAACCTCATTAAATAGTTTTTAATATTTTGATATAGCATAAGTATTTTTTTCAGTAACAAAGCTCACTAGGCTTGTGTTTACACCTGCAAGGGCATAAAAGTTGTAATAATTTGATGGCTGCAATATTTTGCACTTTTCAATACAATTGTCATAGACATAAATTACTACCCACTTTACATAGCTCTAATTCCATTGTATGTTTAAAATTCCTCTTATATACTATGAATGAGTTTTATTTGTCAATAGTTAAAAAGAAAGCAATACTTAAAAAGCATGGTGAGAAGCTGAACAGCAGATATAAAAGGTCATAATTCTCATAATATTTTGGAAGAAACTTACACTTAAAAATTCAAAGTTTATGCCAAAACCAATACCCAAGAGAGAACAAATGATTTCTTTAAAATGAAATCTCCCACACCCAAAACATTACATGCAATGATGTAGGGGTGGTCACGGCACATCTTTTTCTCAGAATTAGACTGAATAATTAGCTAGCTTACTTGGGCTTTTGTATGAACAAAGAAGCTTTTGTCCAAGTTGAATGAAGAGTTAGCACATTGGGTCAATCATTGTTAGGAATGAACTGAGGAATAAACAATGACAATATGTGCGTCTTGAAAGAGAATGCTGGGCTGCTGATTCAAAATCAAATTTAAATTATTATCCTAGAAGTAGGATCAATGACATCTTCTGATTGCCAGATTGCTATGGAAACATCTCACATCTATTCTGTATCTCCACATCAAACTTAGAAATAGTTTGCCCATCTTTAGATAAGGCAACACATTCCCAGAGAGGATATGCAACCTGTTCAAGATAATAGGGTCTAGACTGGAACCTCTGACTGCAAAACCCATAACCCATGTATGAAATTAAAGATGTAAATAGACATTCTTTTTAGTAAAAAGAATTTCAGACTTTAGAATAGTGGGGAAACATCCAGAATGGCTAAATTTACGTTGAGTATGCCTTTTGACTGTTAAGAGTTAAGAGCATTTAAGCTGGGGTAAAAGTTTTGCAGATTTCTGTGTTAAAGAAAAACACACTTTTTTCCCTTTTCAATAAAAAGTGACTATGTGTAAAGACTGACAAATTCACCAGGTCTATGGTTAAGACCTTTTACCTAGAACAAAAGGACTTTCCCGTCTCCTTTTGAAGTTGCTTTATGCATGAAGAGTGGAAGGTGTATACCCTTCCATGTGAGACTGGTCTGAAGTTTCAATGTACTGCGTTTGTTCTTAAGATTGTACGTTAGCTCAGAAGCCGGGAAGAAATAGCTGTCTTCGTTTCTCAGAACTTTGGCTGAGGGCATGCTTTGATAGACTGAATCCAGCTTGTTCTTTTGGTTAGCCTTTGTTCATGTTTGCCTGACACAAATTGGAGAGATGCCCTTCTAGAATGTGAAGGGCCAATGAAGGTTATAAGATTTTATTTTTCTAATCTTCACCATTTTATTTCTGATTAGTTCTAGCTGAAAATAATGAATTTGGTTGAAAAAATACACCATATAAATGGCAAGATAGATTTTATTTTTTCATAATAAAATGATTATTTTGCTATAACATTTTGTTAAACCCTTTTGGTGGCTTATGACAACTTTAGAAGGTATTTTATATTGTATCTTCTAGATGCTTATGACTGTGATTTTGTGTACTCTAACTGGTTTTGCAATTTCTTTTTTATTTTTTATCTGTATCTTCATTTATTATTTATTTTTTAAAAGATCGTTATTGTCAATAATTATATACATTGAGCAAATCTTGTGATGATACCTCCATTTCTCTTCTCTCTGTTCCCATATTTTCATTTATTTATCTGCAAGCAGAGAGAGACAGAGAATGGGCACACTAGGGCCTCTAGCCACTGAAAACAAATTCCAGATGCATGCACTCTTTGTGCATCTGGCTTTACATGGGTACTGGGGACTCAAACCCAGATCATTAGGTTTTGCAGGCAAGTGCCTTAACTGCTGAGCCATCACTTCAGCTCCATTTTTGCTATTTCTTGATAAGCGCTTTCTATTAAGAGCTTTGAAGAATATCTATATCTGTATCTCTATATACTCTTATTTATTGTCTTGTAGTTTTGTAATATTTTCACTATAGAGTATTCTTTTTTTGACATACCATGGTTCATTTATTTTATGCCTCATTTATTTACATCTTCCAGTTCTGTAAAATATGCTAAGTATTTTTAAAATATTCTCTGTAGCAATGATTTAAAAGAGTTTAATTGGTTACTATTTCAGCACATTACTTAGTTTAGCACTTCTGGACTCTTGTGATTTTAGCCATTTTCACGATTTAATCTGTTTTATTCTTACATTTAATTTTCACTTATAATTGGCTAGACAGGAAGCATAAAATGAACACTGATGTTGAAACACAATGGTAATAAGAAACCCTAAAAAAAGAATCATTATGGAAATTTACCTCAGACAATCTTCAACAGATTTAGAAGTTCTATTTATCTGATCAAAATTCCTTTACCAACACTTGATTTTTTAATGTTTCAAAGCCAGTAGTAAGAAGAGAAAATTGTGATAATTTCAGTCAAATTGGCTATTCATTTATCAAAAATCAAGATCTCAACATGTAATTGTGCAATACAGTAGCAGCCTGAAACCCTCTCTTTTACTAGAAATGTAGGAAAAAAATCAAATGTTTTTAAAGTCAGTTTATTTTTAAGCATAAAATTTGAAGTTATCAGTTAGTTATCACATTTGTAATCTATTAATGGGTTTTTGGAGCTTAGTTTATATTTGCTTAGTTTTTTTATTATAAATAAAGTACACCTAGCCCTTATTACTTTTAACATGCTTAGCTTTATTGAATTCTTATTTTTTATATTCCAGGCTCTCTTTTCTTTTCTTGAAATATTATTTTTAGTCTCTTACCTAGTAGATGATTTTTCTCAAAGTAAAAATCTGGTTTCTCACCAAACACTATTATAACATTAATTTTACCAAATTATAATTAATTCTTTCTGTTTGTGTATAATATGTTATACTATTTATAAGTAGTATTTATATTTTTATAAAATCTGAAAAGCATCTGTTTTATATCATTCCCTTTTAAGAGAAGAAAATAGTAAAGAAATGGCTTATGTGAGTATATTGATTTGTTCATTTGAGATAAGAGATTTTTTTCTTTGTTTATATCTTATTTTAATGCCTAGCATACTATTGAAGTACAATAGATAATACAAATTATAGTGAGGGATAAAGTATAGGCCATATGAAAATCTTTAAAATAATACAGAGGATAGAAGAAATATTCTTTGTAGTTCTAAATTCAGGGGAAGAAAGTGCTTTGGGGTAAATTTTTGAGTTTAATAGAAATTTTTAATTTCTATAACAAGTACTCCTTATGTGTTGACATTACATATCTTTTCAAAACTACTGATTTATTATTGTTTGTCAGAAGAGACACACAGAAAGATATATAGGGTACTATAGGAAATTTTAAATAATGATTAAGATCTCTAATTACGTAACATAACAATATAGAATGACAACTTAAAAAAATAAAGAAACAAAGCAGTTTGAGAATCTGGTAGCAGGAAAGCCCACACACCTGAGACTAGCCCTGAACCTGAACTCTTACTGCTAAACCCAAACCGAACTCTTACTGCTAAACCCAAACCTAACTCTAAGGAGATGAGTTAGCCTGTTGGTTGTCTTGTCAGATGTATTTGATCTTCGTTTCTCTTTGAAGATTTTCTGCTTTCTATCAAGTTTATGACAACACAGTAATGACTTTACCATCTATGTGTGTTCCTCAGCATCGTTACTGGCTTTGTCACTATTGTCACTGATGCACTAAATTCAGTGGCCTAAGATGACATGATGGCAGCTTGGAAATTCCACCAGCTTTGGAATGAGTAGAAAACTTTCAAAAGGAATGTAGAAAGACCATTTGAGTAGCACTAGGAACAAAGAGTATTTTACGGATTAAGAACTTCTGAGATACACATGGGATACTTCTTATGGGGGATGACAAGAAATTACACTTTGTTTCTGTAAATGGCAAGAGTACTGTATGTTTTAAGAGACCAGCCTATTGACATGAAATCAGTTAATAATCCTGTGCTAGCAATATGTTAATATTTATTAAATTAATGAATTCTAGCTGGAAAGTATCATATATTTATTTGGGGATCATATGGAAGAATTGAGATATATTACCAAAATTATTTCAGATGAAATTGATATGCATTTAGAAATAAAAAGAGATCTTTGAATTATCAAACTGTAATTCCCACTCCTGTTTCTTCAGAAGTTCCAACTTGGTCTCAGGACTGTCCTTCCTGTTGGAGTGATGATGGGAGTATTTGCAAGCCCTTTCCTCCAACGATTCTAAACAGGGATGGAAGGAATAAACAAGGGTCAGGCTTCCAAAATCAGTTTGCCATTTCCCGAGTCTACGCCCAACCTGCTGCTCCTTCAGCTCAGACCTGCATAGCTAGAACCAGCTGAAGAACAAGGTCTCCAAGCCTTAGAACAGTTAGACTCTCATAAACTCAGCATTCACTCAAATGTTGTGATTTCTTCCTACTTTCAGCCTTAGCACGCATGCCTGAGCCCATCACTAAGTGAATGGTGATATCAGTGAATTTTGCTTCCTTTTGAAGAGTTCTAAAGTTTTTGCGAGCTCTTTCTCTTCCCATGTTTTATGCAAGAAAGACAGTTGTATTTACACAAGGATTGAATACAAAAAAGTGTAATGATTTGCCTATTTGATTGAATTTATAACATAGTTGGTGAGTCAGAATAGACCCATGATAATGTGATAAGTGCCCACGGAATTTAAAAAGAACTGTAGTGAATAGGTAATACTTTTTAAATTTTAGCCTCATTTCGAAGCAAAGATGGGGTGATAAAAAGGAATTCCAGGCAAGAAGAACTTTATAAATCGAAGCAGCATGTCACTGGCTTATAAGAAATTTAAGTCAAACTATGAGTTGCTTTATTTTTCATAATGTTGAAATTTTTATTTATTTCTGCAATTCTTTACAGTTCTATAAATACATTCACATACATACTCTCTTACTTGTTGTGATGAAGGGGTTATTTGAGAAATTTAGAAAGTCTGGATGATTTCGCCCACATCATCCTGCTTTTGAAAGCCAAGAGCAGAAGCAGCTGCTAGCTCCTGTGAAGGCCCATGGCTGCCACTTTTCCCTTCAGACCATTCATTACACTTTCCTGTAAAACCTGCTGTGGGTAGTGGAGACTGTCTTCTAGATAAAGGCATAATCTGTGACTGTGAAGCTAAGCAGAACTTGTTGAATACACACACACACACACACACACACACACACACGTGTGTGTGTGTGTGTGTGTGTGTGTGTGTGTGTGTGTGTGTGTGTTCCAACCACAGGGTTGGTAAGGAAGAGGAGGAGGAAGAGGAGGAAGCGGATTAGGATTAGCTAGCATTTATCTGGTTCTTTCCATGTCTATGTCTGAGTTGTTGCCTTGGCCTTACATATGTTAACTTTCTCCCTTTTGGAGATATGTTAGTTGTGGGTACTGTTATTACCTCCATACCATCAGGTGATGAAACACGGCTTGAACACGGGTGGTCTAGCTCAAGAGCTCATTCATTCAGTGCTAACTGGGATCCTGGTTCAATTAGCAGGCTCTTCAGGAATGCTTCAGCTTCCTCACATGAAAGAATGGGGATAATAATAGCTCTTCTCCCTAAGCTTGTGTGAAGATTAAAAGAAAAGATGCCTGCAAAGCCCCTGCTATTACTATTAATTCTGTTTTCATTCTGTTCTAATCAATTGAGCATAGAATTATAATTTTTACTTGATCTCAAAGTAGGAACTACCATGGACTCAAAGTAATTCTCTTTGAGTCAAAGGATTGTACTTGGATTAGAATTCTTACAGTTTTCAGTTAGAATGCTTTCTGATTGACATTTTTCTGTTTGCCTAAATTTTTGTTGTTTAGTTAGGTTTCAAGAGCTGTTAAATGCCTGACTTACTAGTAACTTTTATGTATTAATGCTTTATATATTAATAAATCTTAAGAATATAGGGACATTTTAGGTTTAACAGTATTCTAATTTGTTTCAATTTTATTTCATCAGTAAACTCTTATAGTAAAGTTATGTTCTTGTAAAAACTGGAAAATATGATCTTAAGAAGGTAAACTCCTGTAGGATTTGAGAGAAACAAATTACTGTAGCATGAATTTTGATAATGGAACAACTAGAGGTAGACATTACCATTGTAATAAACCATTTGTGTACACATTTATTAGAGAAATTATAGTTGTACATTAACTATAGAAATTATAAAATATTAACATTCATGACATTAAAAATTTATAGGCCATTTATGGATGAAGGTTTATATTTGTCATGGTATCATTTAGTGCACTTCTAAACAATCCTACTCATACTTGTGCATATTTGTTTATAGTGAAAGTAAGATAGTAAATGAAGGGGAAAAAGTCAAAATGTAAGTAAGTACACATCAAAAATTTTTTCTCTGTTTGGTTGGTGGTTGGTGGTATATAAGGACAAAATATATAGCTTTACTAGAAATCATATTCACTAACAATGACCTTTAAAAGTTAAGTTGGTTTAGAGATTCTGTAAGGTTCAACTGACAAATCTTTAGGCTGTCCTTTTAAGTAGTCAGAAGTACCCCTTTATAGATTCTCTGAGCCCCCAAATATAAGAACAATAACTGCAACTCATCCTTCTTAAGTTGTTAATAGTTGAAGTAGTAGGTTTAACAGAGTGCCCCAGAAAGCTCCTTTTTATCCAGAATATGACCTTACCTTTTTACCTCAGAATATGACCTTTGGGGAACAGGGGACTTGCAGGTAAAATTAACTGACTGGAGCATATTGAGTAGGGTGGGCCTAAGTCCAATGACTGATACCCTTACAAGGAGAGCTACATAAAGACACCGAGACAGAGGAAAGATGAGGTGAAGGCAGATTGAGCTTGACCTCAGACTTTGAGCCTCCAGAACTGTTTTCAGTCACCCAATTTGTTGTAACTTGTTATAGCAGCATTAGGAAACTATTTTTAACTTGTTTGTTTTGTTACCTGTTGAGAAAGTAAAAGCTAAGAAACTTTTAAAATTCTTACATTTTTATTTTGTTGTGTTAATTATATTTACATATAATTGACAAAAGTGTGTATTTAAAGTGTGTAGTATGATCTCATGTACAAGTGAAATCATACAGAATTTGTTTCTGGTTTTGTCATATATTTTACTTAATACAGTATCTTCTATGTTGTCACAAAAGGAAATTTTTCTTCTTTTTAGACTAAATAGTATATATCAGTCATATTTAATTTTTTCCTTTCATCTATCAATAGTATTTTAAATTCATCAAATGATATCATCATGATTCAGTGTTTTCAACCTATCAGTCATAAGCTTCATGAACAGTTTTTTTTAAAAAAATTATTTATTTATTTGAGAGAGAGGGAAAGGAGAGAGAGAAGGGAGAGACAGAGAGACAGACAGACAGAGAGAGAGAGAGAAGGGAGAGACAGAGAGAGACACAGAGAGAGAGAGAGAGAGAGAGAGAGAAAGAGAGAGAGAGAGAACATGAGTATGCAAGGGCCTCCAGCCACTACAAACTCCAGACACATGTGCCACTGTGTATATCTGGCTTTATGTGGGTACTGGGAAATTGAACTCTGGTTCTTCTGCTTTGCAGGCAAGTGCCTTAACTGCTGAACCATGTCTCCAGACCCATTAACAGTTTTTATTCTTTGTATCATCCCGAAGTGAAGGAATGATCAAACAAATACCCATTTCTCTAAAAGTTTACTGAGTCCCTACTATGTACTATATACCATGCTAAGTGCTAACTAACCAATATAATCAATGACCAAGATTTATTGAGTACTTAGTATATACCAGGTATGTTTCTCTTTTATTTGTTTTTTAAAACTTCATATCTATCTATCTATCTATCTATCTATCTATCTATCTATCTATCTATCTATCTATATCTATCACGTGTTGATCATATATACCCTATTACCCTCTTTTATTCCCATCCCACTCCTGCTGAACCCCTTCTTCCTGCCACTTACCAGTGGCTACTCCATGGAAGAGAAAGACTCCTCCACCCCCACCCCACCTCCAAACATTAATGCCATTGGCTTCTCAAGGAAATATGATGCCTTTTGAGGGTGCTCATCCGTCCATGACAGAATGTTGGCTGACATCATGGCAGGTCTTGTTCTGCTGTGAGTTCATGGGTACAATGGGCGTGCAATACCTAGACTTCGACAGCACTCGTCCCTGTTCAGCTCTTGCATTCTTTCTGTCCCTTTCACCATGTTCCCCGAGCCTTGGAGGGGATGATATAGATGTTGCTTGTAGGGCTGGCAATCAACAGTTACTTGTATTCAGCACTCATAACTTGGCAAAGCTTTTCTATTGAAGGCTGAAAGCTGGGGTATAAATACTTATCCCTGGAAGACAACACATCTGTTTAGCAAAACAATACAAATCCTCCCCTCCTCACACACAGGCACACATGCCCTTCGGGCTTATAGCCTAGCCAAGCATGGGCTTTTCATCTGGTTTACAGTACCAGGAATGAATTTCCTCAGAAAGTAGCAGGTTAGCCCCATAAGTCATGCCATTATTGCACCAGTATTGTATCTTTCCTGGCAGATCAGTATTGTAGCATAATGGGTCCCATCAAGGTGAGATCTTGAATGGCTTTTCTCTCCCAGCACCGGCATAGAACCTTCAGTCACTATGAAAGCTAGCCAGCAGGGAGAAAGTTTCTAGTTCAGTTCCAGCTTGATTTCTCTCCTACAAAGGTGTTATGTCTTAAGTCTTACTATCCCAGTGGGCAACCAAGAACCATGGTAGTGTATCATAATGTTTTTGGGACCTCTGGAGTTTCCTTGACCAAAAACTCAAAAGGAAACCCTATACCTGGCCCTGGTATTTTTGTTTAATAACCCATGGCTTCTGGGAGTAGCATTATTCATCCATATAGGATATTTCCATCCATTATCCTGTATCCGTTATCCTAGCATTTTTTAAAGTTATATTTTTATTAACAAAATGGAAGGTTTCTACATAGCTTTTTCATATTTCCAAAGTTTTGGTTAATCCTTTCCCTACTATCTCCCCTCCAACATCCCGCTCTCATTTCTGCTTAAACTGTTTCCATCCCAGCACCCCGCCATCTTATTTCATCTGTGTTCTACTGTCACCTCTCCTTAAGCTCCCCACCTCACTGTTTCCAACTTTATGTGCTTGACTGACACTATCCACATAAACATATAAGTCTGTAAGTGTGAAGCTAGAATCCATAACTGAGAGAACATGCAATTTTTGTCTATCTGAGCCTGAATTATCTCAGTTACTAAATATTTACTAGTTCCATCCATTTTCTGTCCATTTTCTGAATTTTTTTTTGTTGTTGTTTTGAGGTAGGGTCTCACTCTAGCCCTGGGTGACCTAGAATTCTATGTAGTCTCAGGGTGGCCTTGAACTCATGGCAGTCCTGCTGCTTCAGCCTACTGTGCTAGGAGTCAAGGTGTGTGCCATCACACATGGCTTATTTTCCTGAAATTTTCATAGCTTCATTTTTCTTGGAAGCGGAATAAAATTCCACTGTGTACATGAGCCACATGTTCATTATCTATTATCAGCTGATGGGCATGTATGTAGAAGGCACAAGTCCTTTGGATATATGCCTATGAGTGGTATAGCTGGGGCATATAGTAGTTATATTTTTAGCTTTTTGAGAAACCACCTCACAGGTTTCCATAGTGGTTATACCAGTTTACACTCCCACTAACAGTGAATAAGGCTTTCCTTTTCTCTACATCATCATAGCATTTGTTTTCTTGATAGTTGCCATTCTAACTGGGGTGACGAGAAATTTCAAGGGAGTTTTATTTTGCATTTTCCTGATAGCTAAGGATATTGAACATGTTTAAAAATATTTATTAACAATCTGGATATTGAACATGTTTAAAAATATTTGTTAACAATTTGTATTTCTTCTTTTGAGAACTCTCTGTTCAGTGCATAGCCCACTTTTGAAAAGTTACATTCTTGAAATTTCATTTTTTGAGTTCTTTGTATATTCTAGATATTGATACTCTGTCAGGTATATACCTGGGAAAGATTTTCTTCTGTTCTGAAGGCTACCCCTTCACTTGGCTGGCATTTTCATTTGCTGTAAAAAACGCCTTATAATATCTACACATAATGGGAGAAAAAGATGATGACACCGAAACAAAACAGAGACTAATTGAGAGGGGGAAGAGATATGGGGGAGTGTGGGGAGGGAATGATAATGGCTTATGATCTAAAATTATGGAAGCTATCAATAGAACATTAAAAAAACCTCTAAGCCAAAAATAAACCTTTTCCTTCTGAAAAAACAGAAAAGACTTTTAGTTTAATGAGGTCCTATTTGTTGATGGTCGGTCTTATTTCTTGGGCAATTGGAGTCCTATTAAAATTTTTCCCTATGCCTTTATCATAAAGTTTACTTCCTATGTTTTCCTCTAGATATTTCAGAGTTTTAGGCTTTATGTTAAGGTTCTTGATCCATTTGAAATTTGTGTGTGTGTGTGTGTGTGTGTGTGTGTGTGTTTAAGAGAAAGAGAGAGAGAGAGCGAGAGAGAGAGAGGACTAAGTTTCATTCTTTCACATGTAGAAATTTAATATTCTCAGTACCACTTGATGCTGTTTTATCTTCAATGTGGCATCTGTCAAAAATCAAGTGGTTGCAGTTGCATAGACTTATAAGCTACATGATTCAAGCAGTAATTAAAAAAATCTCCAAATGAAAAATACTCCAGGCCCAGGAAGATTTGCTAGAGAATTCTTGGAGACCTTTAAAGAAGAAATGATACCAAACCTTCTCAAATTTCTAAGAAATAGAAAAGGAATGAATGCTTCCAAACTCTTTTTACAATGTCAGTATTACCAATACTAAAACCACATATTATCATAGCAACACCTCCTTTCTAGTTGCATTAGCTCGAAATACTTTTCTCCATCCTTTTGCCCTAAATTGTGTCTCTTTAATAATGATTTCCTGGAGACAGTGAATATATGGACCCTAGTTTTTAATTCAATCTTCTATGTCTTTTGAATTAGAGAATTGAGACTATTAATATTCAGTGTTACTATTGTAAGGTGATGGCTTGAATGTAAAATGTCCCCAGTAATATTATGTGTTTGTGATTAATCCTCATACACAATCCCTAGCTGGGAGCCTTTGGGAGGTGGACTCTTCCTGGAGGAGGCGTGCTATTGTGGAGGGTCTTGTAATTTTAGAGGCTAGCCCAGTTTGCCAGAGCTAGCTTTCTCCTTTCTTTCTGCTCTGTGTGGAGATGTGATACCTAGCTCTCTGCTCTTGCTACACTTTCCCTGCCCTGATGAAATTTCTCCTTGAAACTGAAAACCAGAGTCTTCCCTCACCACGGGAAGTTCCTCTGTGATGGGCAGTTCTATTCTCTCCTCTGAGTCTTCCTTCGGATCATGAGATTACTGATGCTATCCTGGTCTGTGGTCACTGTGCTTCACTGAATGTGTCTTTTAATGCACAAACTAAAACTAAAAAAAATCATGAAGTCCAATTTGTCCATTTTTTTCTTTTTTTGCTTATGTCTTTGGCATTGTATCTGAAAAATACCTGACAAATCTACTTCTTGTAAAGCTTTTATCCTGTGCTTTTTTTTCTAAGAGCTTTAAAGTTTTGGTCTTACATTTAGGTCTTTGACTTATTTTGATTTAATTTTTGTATATTAGGTAAGGGTTTGACTTCATTTTTTTTTTGCATGTGAATATCCACTTTTCCAGCACTATTTGTTGAAAAGAATGTCTTCTTCCCACTGAATGGTCTTAATATACGTCTCAAAAGATTGGTATTTTTTTATTTTTTATTTATTCATTTTCAAGCAGAGAAAGAGAGAGAGAGAGAGAGAGAGAGAGAGAGAGAGAGAGAGAGAGAGAGAGAGAGAGAATGCACCAGGGCCACCACCTTGTGGGTCTGGCTTATGTGGGTCCTGGGGAATTGAACCAGGGGACTTAAGCACTGGAGGCAAGTGCCTTAACCGCTAAGCCATCTCTCCAGCCCTAAAAAGATTGGTATTTTAAGTCATGTAGGAAACAAACTGTGCAGTTACATATCAAAATTATAATTAGGCTAGCTTTTGTTTTAATAATTGCTTTTAAAATGTATTAGTCTCTTAAATGATATAAAAAACAAAAAGTACAATGATAATGTGTTGTTACAATAATACTAGATTTTATAATTTTTCATTCACCTTTACTTAAATCCTATTTCTTCATAGGCAAGTGCCTTAACCGCTGAGCCATCTCTCCAGCCCCCTATTTCTTCATAGGGCATCTTGTTATATTACTTACTATCCTTTCATTTCCTTACAGGAAGGTTAGCTGGGAACAGGTTCCTTCAGCTTCTGCTTATCTGGGAATGACTTAATTTTTTAATATGGAATGCTTCACGAATCTGCGTGTCATCCTTGCACAGGGGCCATGCTAATCTTCTCTGTATTATTCCAATTTTAGTATATGTGCTACTGAAGTGAGCACAATGACTTAATTTAAAAAATATTTTTATTTACTTATTTGCCAGAGAGAGAGGGAGAAGGAGAGAATATGGGTGTACCAGGATCTCTTGCCACTGCAAATTAACTTCAGACAAATGTGCCACTTTGTGTGTCTGACTTTATGTGGGTACTAGGGAATCAAACCCAGACTGACAGGCTTTGCAGGCAAGCACCTTCTACTTTCTGAGCCATCTCCCACCTTGGGAAGAACTTAATTTTTAAGTTCTGCCAAACATAGGATGCTTCATTGACAGTTTTTACCCCTTTGGATACTGAATTGATTGGCCCTCTGCTTCTCTTGTCTGTATGCAAGTGGTTCCAGGAACTTTGCACACATATCTATCATGAGGGTTGCTGTGATCTGTGGGCAGTTGTTAGAGTGCTAAGTGAGGTAGTGGTGAAGTTTGCACAGGTTAGTGCTGCCAGTGCAGGCTGCAGCTCCCTGTCCTTTAATTAAATTTGCAGCTTTGGTCATGGATCTACTGTCTGGAGTTGGAATCATAAGTGCATGAATCTATACATGGGTCTGCATTTGAATGTCAGAATAAAAAGCCCCATCTTAACCTAACTACTTTTTCTGGTCTCTTCATTATATGGCTTTATAAAGGTAGGATTCTGAAGGCTATACAGTTTATATTCCTTTTCTTTTTCTTCAATGTAACATTGATTTTTAAAAAATAAGTTCCTGATTTTCAGAACATAAAAATACAATGAAAACATTACATGGTGAGGCCTAAACATTGGGATGAAATAATGTGAATAGGTCAGTTCACATTCCAAAATAGATATAAAAAACTTTATGTTTTAGTCAAACATATTTTCAAGAATATTGCATTTCATTCAGAATACTGCATAGCATGATACGAATTTACAGAAAGATTGTAGAGTGTTTTAGGAAGTGCATTGTTATAAGTGAAGGCTGCATTTCATTCTTGTGCTTCACCTAGACCTTTCTTCTCTTACCATATCACACGCTTTTGGTATGAAAGGCAATCTTCATACCACATTATTATTAATGAAATAGTAAAATAGCAACCACAAATTGTTAGCTATTAAATTTTGGTAACCTAAAAATCAAATCTCAATGGAGTAAAAAGAGGCTAACTTGAAATTCAACGTTAGTCATCTTTAGGCTTATTTTTGGGCAGCTTAATGTATCACTATAATATTTCCTGGGTCTCTGTCCATTTCAATCCATGGAGTAACTAAATTGTATCATTCTTGTTCTGCGCATGCAGGCAAGAAGAAAAGTAGTTAAACATCTTGCTGTGTGCGTGCAGTTCGAGGGCAGGCAGACACCATGCACCTTGACCACCTATTATGAAGCTCTTTGCTGCCATGTCAAGTGAAAGCGAGTTAATTGGGTGAAGCTGTGGAGCATGTTAGGGGCCTGGTAAAGGGTTGCTGTCTGACAGCTGAATGTCAGCAAAAGCCAGTCAAGTGTAGCTGAGAGACAGAGACCTGTCACAAAGTTCCTGCTGACTGGAACACTGTTAGGAAGCTGAAATATGGTTTCGTCTCACTTTCTCCCTCATTGAATCCAAGCACCTTAAAGGATTTTACACTGTGGATGTCAACTCTTGTTCTCTAAGCTGTTTCCCCCTAACTGTCCTGCATTCAAATGATTGAACAAAAGATGCTAATGTTTAGCAAAGTGAATGTAAATTCCTTCTTTTCCCCTTTTCTGCCCAAGCAGATAGATTTCAACTCAAAGGAAACTTTGAAGGTTTACATCAAACAATTACATCCCCTCCAAATTTAGCTTATAATAGAATCTTTTTTCTCCAGGGTATATGAAATTTGACAACTAAGGCAGCAGAGTAAGTGCCTTTTTCTCTGCTTGGGAGATCTAGATTTAGGCAACCACGATTCCTGCCTGGACGTCCTGAGAATGGACACTTCCAAGATAACTTTCCTTTTGTCTCTTGTCATAGGCTTCTTTCCCGCTTTCATTCTGAGTGGCCTAAGGTAAAAATACTGTGTAGCTACCAAATTTCCAGAAAGGCAAACATGGAAAGGAACAGTGAGGGCACATTGGGAACTTCAGACGCTTGTAAAGGAGGAAGTGAAGAGAGTTGGTATTAAAATGAAATCACACTGTGAAAGAAAAGTGTTTTGATATAACAACATGCCCTGCTTGCTGGCTTACTGTGGACCGTGGGCTACAATAAAACTATGTATTCATTCATCATTCATTTGTTCAGCATTAAGCAGGCATAGAGAGGACCTGTCCTTTTTCTGTCCCTGTACAGACTACTGGCAGTCCAGAAACAAGCCAAAAAAAGAGCCTCTACCTGTGTTGCCTGGTTTGATGGTCAAGAAGCTAACACTAAGCATTCGTCTATGATAACAGAAATGTGGATTTTGAGTGGTGGGGATGTGGCTAGAGTGATTAAAGAACTGAACTATAATTTTAAATATGATTTTATACTAAATTAAATTTTAATTAATTTAAAAGTACTATTGACATCCCATAATAGATGGTATGAACTTAAGGAAACTGAAGATGGTGATATGGTGCTGTTAAAGTGTATGTGAGCTGTTAGGATAATAGAGGAGAAGTTTTTAACATGAATGCAAGGCACTGGATGGCAGGGAACTTGCAAGGAAGGTGATACCTGAGACGAATCTTGAAAAAACAATAGGATTTAACCAAAGAGGCCTCTTTCTAAGCAGAAAGAACACCGTGCTTACGAGGCTTCAAGATAAGAGAAAACAGGACATACCTCAGGAAATGCACTTTGAGGGCTGGAGAATTGGCTTAGTGGTCAAGGTACTTGCCTACAAAGCCTAATTACCCAGGTTCTATTCCCCAGTACCCACGTAAAGCCAGATGTACAAAGTGGCACATGCATCTGGAGTTCGTTTGCAGTGGCTGGAGACCTGGCATGCCCATTCTGTCTCTCTTCTCTCTGTCTCTCTCTGCTTGCAAATAAACAAAAATGCAAATAAAGGAAATGCACATTGCTTTGTACTGCAGAGCAGAAATGTTCTGTGAGAAGTTACTCTACCACAGTGATCTCTGCTACCAAACAAGCTTTCCCAGTGGTCATAAGAACAGAACTCACAGGCCAAATTAAGATACTCAAACCCCACGGTGTTTTGAATGATTTCAAAGGTAGAGTTAAAAGCAAAAAGAGAGGTGCAAGGATCACAGTGCTTGACTTCTTGTTCCTGAGTTGCTCATAGGGCTTAGCTCTCTCTGCTGTATCAGCTTGTTCCATTCTTGATGGTTCTTTTTTTAAATTATATCTTTATCAGCCATAATTAGATACACTGAATGAGCAAATAATGTGTTGATGTCCCCAATTCCCTGATTTCCCTCCTCCCTGTCCCCAATCAGCTCGATATTCTCCTCCGTGGGCAAACTGGATCAATTCATGGGGTAGGGGGTTATGGATAGCCTAGGAGTCAACCTTGTTCCACCCCCGTTTGTGTGTTGTACCTGAGGGGGCAATATCTCTGGAAATTCTCCTCCATCATGGCGCTTACAATTTTTCTGCCCCCTTTTCTGCTCTGTTCCCTGAGTCATGGTAGGTATTAAGGTTGCTTTATTGTTGAGGTCTTAGGGGTCCCTGTACTTCTGCTTTAGGTTGTGTTGAAAATTGTTGGTGTCTGTCTGGCTTACCCTGGGTTGACTGATTGGCTGTGGTTATAGGTCTCTTGCTTATCCCACCACTCTCTTTGGAGTTCCATGTGGACCTTCCATGGTAGGTCTGGGGTGGCTCATCTCTTGCCAGGATGTCAGGTGGCAAGAGATGAGCCTGCGGTTCATTGGTAGGGTTGGAAGAGCCACAGCTCTCTCACTGCCTTCTGAAAAATATAAACAGAATCTCCATCAGAGAGTGAGATCAGTATAGGTTAACTGAGATACACATTTCTGAATTGGCTACATTCTATTGTGAGTAGCCTCTTTGTACTCCACTTGTAAAGTGAATTTCTCTCTGGGGGCCGAAGATTTTGGTTCCCAATGTATTTCGCCCTGAGTCCCCAATTCCAGTTAAGGGCTCCCTGTCACTGAGTGGATTACTTGGCCAAATTAAAAGCTGTTGATTGCCTCCCCCAGGCTTTGGTGCCTCCATTGCACAAGTGTTGATATCTTAGTTTGCTGTTCTCTCCCAGTAGGAAGTGTGTTCAGCCTACTTATGGTGGCAGACTGCGTTTCATGTCAGTGGTCTCTGTTTCCTCCAGCTGTCGTTGACCAGGTTTTTCTGGCAGCTTATGTAGTGCCTTCCAGCACTGCACTGACTACCATCTGGGGGCTGGTTACCATTCTGGACCTTGCAGGGTCTGTTGGTGCTGATAGATGGCTTTCTGTGGTTTCTTCAGCAATAGGATCTTACCTCAGGCCTGGGGTGGGTAGTCAAGAGTTTTGACAGAATCCTGTCTTGTTTTTGGGACTTCATGAGTCACTTTGGTCAACATCTCAGTGAGGGAAGGAGCCAATGACTGGGGCCAGGAGTTGTGAGACTGATAACTTTTCATGGGTTTAGACTCTCTCCCCTTCTATTCACAGCCCCGCTTGCCAGATGATGACCACTTTTTGCTCAATAGGTTACATTATGCAAGTGAGGATTTTAGGATTTCAAATCATTTTTGGTTTAGCTTCATGCTTAAGTCACCCCCCCCCCCATTCCTTGTCCCTCTTTCACAAACTCACACTTCTCCTGACTGGTTTGCATATAGTTTACGGTTAACCTGGTTAGAAACTGCATATGAGGGAGAATATGTGGCGTTTGGCTCTCTGTTCTTTTGAGAGTTTACTTAGTAAGATCTGCTCCAAGTCAGACCATTTTTCACTAAATTTCAATATGTCATTTTTCCTTTCTGCTGAGTAATGGCCAGGGTTAAGGTTTGAAAAGGAGGGCTGGAGAGGATGGGATAGAAGATATTTGAGACCACTTACTTATACTTGCCTATCAGGGGAGATGCAGGGACAAAATTCCCTACTCACTTACTACCTGCTACTTGCCATAGGCTGCTGAACAGTTTTGCACCTTATCTGCAGTTCTAGGGTCAATTTTAGGTTTGCTACCTTATGATCAGGTCTGTCCATCACTCTCTATCCACACAGTAATATGTTTTATGATATTTTAATTTTTTATTTATTCTTATCACATGGATTATGACTGTATCTTACAAATTACTTGTTGACTCATTATCTGTGTTTAATATTTCTTATGAGTTTTTCTGATCTTTTTTGCTGTGAATACTCTTAAATAAATAGTGAATATGCAATAGAAATCTGAAAGAATGACTTATTTTCAAAAATTAAAAGCAGGGCTGGGAGATGGTTTGGTGGATAGCATGCTCACTAGGCAAGCATGAGAACTGGATTTTGGATCCCCAGCACCCATATAAATGTTGGGCATGCAGTGTGTATGGTGGCTGCCTGTAATCCCAGCATGTGACAACCAGTGACAGGAAATCCCCAGGTCAAGCTGGCTAGCTAAATTAATGTGCTTTTGTCTCATGTGAGAGATCCTACCTCAGTAAAAAATAAATAGAAGAGCAGTTAAGGAAGACACCCAGTGTCAACCTCTGGCCTCCATATGCACTCATGTACACATATACCCCCACACATGAATGTACACATGCATACACATATGTCCTCATAGAGCATGAACACACATATATACATATATACATACACACACACACACACACACACACACACACACACACACATATATATATATATATATATATATATATATATATAAAGTTTATACAGGGAGTCAAGGGATGGAGCTCAGTTGGCAGAGTGTCTATCATGCATGATGCACTTCTGGGTTCGAAGCCCAGAACCGCACCAAAAAAGTGTATTTAGCATGGAGAAGGTGAAGAGGCACTTGAATAGCTGATGACAACTTTTAGTCAGAACGTTTGGAGCCTATTTGAAATTGTTTAGAGGAAATCCTACTCTGACTCCAAACTTCATTTCAAACAAGGTCAGTCCTTCCTGATGAACCACTGGGCCAGCCCTGACGTCAGCTTGAAGGAAGCCTGTGATAGCTGGTGAAGGACTTGTGGAGGTTGTGCAGGCAGGTAGCCAGAAGAGGTAGGAAATGGAGACCCTGTCGTGTGTTTCCTCCATGCAGGTCTAAGGACTGGCACACGGGCTCTTATAAAAGGGGACAGCAAGGAGAAGCTTGAAAGAAATGTTCTGTGACGAGCTCTGTTAGCACTGGGATCAAGTTAGTTTCTGTAGTTTTCAGGAGACAGAGAAGGGAGGGATAGGTATATGGCCAAATCTATGTGGCAACATCATGCATATGGCCCAGTGAGCTGATATTGAGCAATATCCCCTAGGATATTGGAGGCAGGACCTGATGAGGGAACTGCAGATCAAACAGCTGCAGACTCCGGCACTCTGGATGGGGACCGTGTGAGCAGGCCATGGAAAAACAGAGAAATCTGAGTCATTATTGGCACCTTGTCTGTATTCAGAGAAGAATGAACAATGTTGGGAGATTTCCAGTGCCACTGCTATCAAAGCTTGTACCATAAAAGAGCAGTTGTGTTCATTGTTGTTTTAGCAAGGGAACTAGCTCAGAATGCAGATTAAGTAAGGACTAGTAACTAATTCTGAGAGCAGGGAATTTTCATGTTTCACTCAGTGCTGTATCTTAGTACCTACAAACAGCATCTGACCCATTGTAGGCACTGCATAGCTTTGACACAGCAAAGGAAACAACAGAGTAGAGAGAAAATACAAATTATAATTAAATATTGGAAACAAAGGAGGGTACATGTCCAAAACATATCAATAACTTAGTTCAATGAGAAACCAATCCTGTGTTAAAGTGGACAAATGACCCAAAGAGCTATTTCTCAAAAGAGGACATACAAAAGGCCAACATTTATGCAAAAAAATGCTTAGCATTACTCCTCATGGAATTGCAAATTCAAATTGCCATGAAAGTTTACCACACTCTGGTTAGAATGGCTTTTATAAAAAGATGAAATATAATAAGTGTTGGCAAGGATGTAAGGAAAAGCGAACCCTTGTACACTGCTAGTGGAAATGCAAATTAGTATAGCCATTTAGGAAGACTGTATGGAGGTTCCCCAAAATAATAAGACTAGTATTACTGTATGATCCAGCCTCTCCCCCCCCCCCCCCCCCCGCCCTTCCCTGGCGGTGTGCATAACACCTAGTATGAAGAATGCTAGCCTTCAGGGAGGAAGTTCCAGCTTGGTTTCTTTATGTCCTGCAATCAGGATATATTCTAGGGATTTATCTAGTTTTGGTGGGTAACCAAGAAAAGTGGCAATAGCCAACATTGTCTAAGAGGCCTCTGTGACCTTCTTGACCAACAGCTCATGGGGGGGGGTGTAGTATGTCATCCCTGGTACTGGAATCTTCTATAAACACCCTATGGCTTCTAGGAACAGCTTTAGCCAACCCATGTAGGAGACCTTAGTTTAAACACATTTAAAAAAAATGATATCTCAGCTTCCCAAGTAGTAGGTTTCCATATGGCTTATTCACATGTCCTTCGTTGTGATTCATCTTCCCACCATCCCTGTCTCTCTCTTCCCCCCACTCCATCTCTGCTTCAACCTTTCCCTTCCACTATTACCCCCTCCCCTTCCACTATTACCCCCTCCCCTTCTGTGTCACTTGTGTTCTGCTATCCCCTGCACAACCTCCTGCCTCTATAGATCTCATTCTGATTTATACCCAGTAATCTAGACATTTGAAGCTATTGTCCACAGCCTGTGTCACCTCACTCAGTGTGACCTTTTCCAGTTCCAACCATTTTTCTACAAATTTCATTTTTCTTTACAGCTGAATTAAACATTATTATTTATTCATCAGTGATGGGCATTTAGGTTGATTTCATTTTCTAAGTGTTGTGAATAGAGCAGCAACAAAAATGGAGAAGCAAATATCTATGAAATAGAGTGTAGAATCTTTAGGTATATGTCCAGGAATGTTATAGCTGAGCCATATGGAAGATCCAATTTTAGATTTTTTTCAGAACCCCCAAACTGGTTTCCATGGTGGCTTCACAAGCTTGCCTTCCCACCAAAGTGAGTAAGGGTCCCTCTTCCAATATCCCTACCAGCACTTTTTGTTTTGATGTTAGCTATTCTGACTGGAGCTAAATGGAGTCTCAAGGTGACTTTAATTTTCATTTCTCTGAGGGCTAAGGATGATGAATACTTTTAGATATTTATTAGCCATTTGTATTTCTTCTTTTTAGAACTCTTCTCTTCAGTTCCATAGCCCAGTTTTTGATTGGGTTGTTCATTTTCTGGGTGATTAGTTTTTAAAGTTCTTTGTATATTCTAGATATTAAATCTCTGTCAGAAGTATAGCTGACAGATTTTTTTCCCCACTCTGTAGGCTGGCTTTTCACTTAGTGAACTGTTTCTTGTGCTGTACAAAAGCCTTTTGACTTCATGCAGTCCCGTTTTTCATATCCCAGTCCCGTTTTTCACATCCTGGTCTGATTTCCTTTCTTACTTACCTGTTTGTGTTCTCTTGGAGTTCATTCAGGCTTCTGTTCATGTCCTCTTTGAATTCATTCAGGTGTCTATAGGGTTCTTTCAGTTGCATTTACTCTCTTGGATTTCCTTCAGGCATTATTCATGGCTTCCTTAAGTTCATTGTACAGTTTATCTAAATCGTGCAAGAGTGTCTACATCTGTGGGTGCTGTGGGGTGGGGGACAAACTTGCCTGCATTGGCACAGGGCTACTGGGCCTGTGGGAAGACTTGTGGAGCTAGGAGCCCAGGCATCTAAAAATTTGAACTCACAGAAGTAGAGAGTGGAAAACTCAAAACAGTCCAAAGCTAGAGCTTAACACTAAAGCAGACATAAATTAAACTCATTCACCATGGCTCAAGGAACTTTGTGGAAGAGGGGGTGGAGAGATTGTAAGAGCCATGATGGGGGGAATATCCAGAGGCATTGCCCCTCCCTCCATTAACTGTCAGCTGCTCACACAACTCATAGCCCTACATTCCATGGAACATTCCAGCAATCCCACTGAGGAGGGCCTTCAGTGGAATGGGGGCAGGGAAATTGTGGTACCAGCACACAAATTAGTTTGAGGCCAGCCTGAGACTGCATAGTGAATTCCAGGTCAGCCTGAGCTAGAGCAAGACCCTACCTAAAAAAATCAAAGTAAATAAATAAATAAATAAATTTTTTCTAAAAATAGAGAGTAGAAAAAAAATGACAATAAATTCTGACAAGGGTGTGGAAAAAGAGGAACCCTTCTGCATTGTTGTGGGAATGTAAATTGGTAAATCATTGTGGAAATCTGTGTGGAGGTTCCTGAGACAAAACGAGACTTACCTATGGCCCAGAAGTAGAGAGCAGAATAGCAGTTACTGGAAGCTGGGAATGGAGTGAGGAAAGGGGACAGACATGTTGGTCAAAAGTTATAGTTAAATTTAGGTCTAGTGCATAGCAAAGTAACTATAGTCGATAATATGAATATGCTGTATTCAGTACTGCTAACAGTGAATTTTAAACCTCATCCCACACAAAAATAAGGTGCGAAGTAGTGTGTATGTTTATTACCCTAATGCTCATTCCATAGTGACATATGTTCTGAAGTATCATATTTTACACTGTAAATATATATGATTATTATATGTCAATAAAGCTTTAGATAAGAATAGATATTGACTGTATACGGATTTTAGATATTGTAGTAGTTAGCTTCAAGTTGCTGCAACAAATCACCTAGCCAAAAGTAGCTGCTAGGAAGCAAGGGTTTGTTTTAGTGCACAGTGTCCAGTATGGCATGGAAAGGATGGCAGAATGTAGACTATTGCCACAGCAGCTGGTAGAAAGCAGCAAGAGTGAGCTAATTCGAGTTCTAACAATGGGGAGCTGGCTATGATACCCCCAAGCCTGCCCCTAGCAACAGCCTTTTCAAAAAAGACTCCATCTCCCAAATTGCTACCAGCTGGGGACCAAACATTCAAAACACTTGTCTTCACAGGAATATTTTGGGTATTATACAAACATGGAGAAATCTATACTATGAAATCGACGGTGTCAGGGTAGAGTCCTGCAATAGAACCACAGGTATAGTATTTTGGAAATTTGTGGTTGTTCCATTATTCTCACAGATCTTATGGAGTGTTTTCCTTAGAAATGAGTTTGGTTTGAAATTCTTGAGAATGGCCTGGTTCTATAAGAACTGACAAGGTTCCGTATCATGGAAGGGAAATGTCATTGCTAGCTAAGTAATTTGCTTTGGAATGTGCCCTCCATTGCTAGAGGTTCGAATGCTTCCCACAGGTATGACCTCCAGATCACATAGGATGTGTTGTACATCTGAAGTGCCATTTTCTTACTAAAAAAAAACCAGACCATATTCTCTTTTTAAAAAATTTTAAAATATTTTATATTTTTAATCTTTATTGTCCAAAATTAGATACTTTGATGACTAAATATTGTGTTGATATTCCCATTTCCCTCCTCCCTGTCCCCAATCCACTGGGTATCCTCCTTGGTGGGCACACTGGATCAATCCATGTGGCAAGGGGTTATGGATAGCACAGGAGGAAGTCAGGTTCCCCCCCACACACCTTTATGTGTTATTGCTGAGGGGGGTAATGTCTCTGGGTAATCTCTCCCACCATGGCTCTTACAGTCTTTCTGCCCCCTCTTCTGCTCAGTTCCCTGAGTCATGGAGGGTGAGTTAAGTCTGTTTTATTGTTTCAAACTTAAGAGTCTCTATACTTCTACTTTAAGTTGTGCTGGAAGTCGTTGGTGTCTGTCTCACTGATTTAACTTGGGATGACTGATTGGCTGTGGTTATAGGTCTCTTTCTTGCCCCACCACTGTCTCAAGTGTTTCACTTGGGGCCTACACAATAGGCCTGGGGGGATTCATCTCTTGCTGGGATACCAGCCTTCAGCCTACAGCTCATTGGTGGAATTGGAATGACCACAGCTCTCTCACTGCCTTATGAAAAATACAAACAGAATCTCCATTGGAGAGTGAGATCAGTATAGGTTAAATGAGACACACATTTCTAATTTGCCAAAATTCTATTGAGATTAGCCTCTCAGTAGTTCTTTGGTAATGGGGATTTCTTTTTGGATCCCCAGTTTTTTGTTCCAGTAGGATTTTTCCCTGAGTCCCAATTTCAGTTGAAGGTTCCTTGTCACTGAGTGGATTTCTTGGCCAATTTAAAAGCTGTTGAATACTCCCCCCTCCAGGTTTTGGCACCTCTATTGCACCAGTGATCATTTCTTGGTCCATTGATCTCTCCCAGAAGGAAGTGTGTTCAGCTTTCTCATGGCAACAGTCTGTATTTTGTATCTGTGGTCTTTGCTTTCTCCAAATATCACTGACCATTTCCCCTGGCAGCTTATGTTGTGCCTTCCAGCACTGCACTTGCTACCATCTGGGTACTGGATACCATTCTTGATCTTGCAGGGTCTTTTGGTATTGTTCAATGTCTTTCTGTGGTTTTTTAGCAATAGGATCTTACCTTTGGCCTAGGGTGGGTATTCAAGAGCTTTGACAGAAACCTCTCTTGTTTTGAGGACCTTGTAGGTCTCTTTGATCAACAGCTCAGTGTGGGGACGGATCCAATGACTGGGACAGGAAGTTGCAGGTCTGATCAATTCTTCATGGGGTTTGGTTTCCTCCCCTTCCATTCACGGCCCCTCTTACTAGACTGCCCACTTCTTTCTCAAGAGCTTACTATATGAAAGTAAGGATTTTATGATTTTGATTCATTATGGACAAATGCTTAGGCCTGACCAAGAGTCAGCAAACATTTTCTGTAATGAGCCAGAAAATGTTTCATACATTATAGGCTATATATTTTCTATTGTATCTATTAAACTCTGTTGTCTTAGTATAAAAACTAGCCATAGACAATATGTAAATGAATTATAATGATGTCCCAATGAAAGTTTAAGTAAGTTTAGCTTACTGTATAAGTCTCCCCACCTCCCCTCTACCCCTCTTAACTAGAGACAGGGAGTTCTCCAAAAAGACACTGACATATGCCTGGTCAAGGGGTGCAGATTCCTGGATAATAGAACATTTTCAGTGTGCTAGGTCACCAGGGAAATAAACACTCTTGAGTATCCATAGATAAAAGGATTAATGAGACAAGGTGTTCTGAAAACTGCAGTTGGAGGGGAGGGTGAATAGCTGGGTTTTAAACTGTAAAATGCAAGGTTTTTGCTAAGTTTATTGATATGTGATGAATACCTACATCTTTAGTAAGGTTTAGGAAGCAAATTACACTCTGGGAGACTCTTCCCTTAATGTGCCTGCCCTCCTTACCTAAAAAAGAGAGCCATAACTCTACTCTGAAAGGAGCATACCTTTAAAAGGTTAGAACTTTCAGATTCTTACTGCTTTTTATATTTCATTTTAAAAGGCTTATAATTTTAAGAAGAAATTCTTCATTAATGAAAAAGTGGTCAGAAAACTTTTGCTTAATAGTTCCCAGAGTGTGTGGCATGTGTACATTTTGAACACAGCAGTGATTTGGCAGCTGGAAGTGTTATTTGAATCAATGAAGGCACACAAGGTTTAGGTAGCAACTCTGCATAAAGTTACACTTGTGTTGAGAAGAGGTACAAGTTACTCAGTGTCATTTGCGTTTACATACACTCAATGTCAGACTGTGAATATGTGTTAGCTAACTGAAAATGCTGACTGTTCTCTACTAACCACAACAACAACAACAACAACAACCCCTTACAAAATTTACAAAACACTGGGGTAAAGATATACCCTCTGAGACCTTTAACTGACCAGGTATATTTTCTTTTGACCACATATTTCAGTCATAAGTATTCTAATATTCTAACATAATACTATAAAATAAGCAGTCTGAATGGCTTTATCATTTTATACAATTATTTATGAATGCTTTTTATAGTGTTTCACTAATATTTAGTACCATAATTTAAAAAGTTAAATTGTCATTATAAATAAATATCTCATTTATTTTCCATTTAAAACTGCTAGTATTATTATTCCTGATTTAGTTGTTGATCACCTATGTTTTCATTTTTGTGGTCTCAGTTTATAAACATGGCTCATGATTCAAATAATTTTCTAGATATACAAGTAAGAAGAAAAATTAAAACTTTCAAAATTATTTCTATACTCCACACCCCAATTTAGTACCTTTTTACAACTTGATTTGCTTGTGATTATATTTTAGAAAAAAATAGTGTTGTGCATACATTGGATGTGTGTTTATGCTTATTTTAAAATACAAATGCATATATACATAATACTGTAAGCTGTATACACACATAGGTATATATATATGCACATCTGTATGTACAGTCCTTGAGTTTCTATGGTTGCACTTACAATTTTTCTTTTATAATCTTATAAAACAATATCATTAGAAGAGAGGAAAGCAAATTTATATGCTAATGAGATGGATGTACCTATTTTTTGTGAATTAAATCTTGGCTGAACATTTGCTAATGCAGGGCATAGAGCATCTTTGTCATTTTTCAGAGCTGATTGACATTTTAATTTTATAACTTTTAGTGTTGAGCACCCTACTTTGCATGGATATGCACTACAAAAGTGGGAGAAGTATGTTTAGGGCCATTTCAGAAATTGTTCAAATTCCATCCTAATCCTAACCCCCCACTCTTTTTAAAATGAAACCTCATTCAAACACCAATTTTAAAGTAAAATATTCTAATACAATATAATCCAAAGATATGCTGATTGATACATGCTGAGGAATGATGACAGGAAAACAATAAAAATCCATATTTTTCATAAATTAGCATTGTTTCTATAGGAAGAGAAGAAAACCTTGTATGCACAGTTAAAACACTACCGTAGTCTCAAATCTGAGCCAACATGTTTCAGTCAGCATTCATTGGTCTTGTGTGGCTCGGTGGTTGCCATGAAGTTGCATCAAGGCACCATGGGTAAGGGCTGCTAGAAATGGCTCAGATTCACCATACATTTTATTTTGAGTGGATTTTTGGCCATTATGTGTTTCAATAGCTTTTTGTATTGACAGATTTTTCACAATGCCTGCATTGAGCTTCAGGACTCCATTTGGGGTTGTAACCCACAGTTTCAGAAGCTGAGCTATAGATAGCCAAGGTGAAAATCATCTAGTCCTACCAGCGGTAATAAATTTTATCTTATATAAGCCAATGGCATTTGAACTCAGTCATAGCCAAGACAGTACACTTAGTCTATTTTCTAATTAGGGATCTTCCTTTAATCTTCATAAGTCTTTTCTAAGTCAAGAAAGTTACTCCTGTGATATTTGCATTACTCATTTGTTTCTTAACAATGGCATTTCCTTTTTTTAAATTTTATTTACTTATTTGCAAGGATAGAGAGAGAGAGAGAGAGAGAGAGAGAAGAGAGAAGAGAGAAGAGAGAGAAGAGAGAGACACAGTGAGATTAGGTGCACCAGGGCCTCCAGCTGCTGCAAACGAACTCCAGACACATGAGCCACTTTTTGCATCTGTCTTTACCTGGGTACTGGGAATGGAACTGGGGTCATTGGGCTTTGTAGGCAAGTGTCTTAACTGCTGAGCCATCTCTCCAGCGGCCACAAGCAGCATTTTCCATATAATATTCTCAAGTGTATATTTATTAAAATTTTGTACTTTATATAGTTGAACATATAGATGTTTTTCATATTAAATTTCAAGTTCTGTTCCAGCTGTTTGGCAGTGATATTTCTCTTCTGACTACTCTAGCACTGAACCAGAAGTGGTGTGGGATTGGGAGGGCAGGAGCTAACTGGGAGCATGGAGTATGAAGGAAGGCAGAAACGAGAGAACAAAGACCATCCACAAGAATTCTCCAACTTTTTTTCCAACTTCTATCACATCAAGAAGTTCAAACATCCAAGAGAAGAAAATGAGAAGTGTTTTCTTGTCAGGCGCAAGACATTTTTAAAGTAATTTAAAATTAAGGCTTAAATGTCCTAGTATAATTTAAAATCCAAGTGCTGAATTTTACTTCTGAACAACTTAAACTCCTTTGGCAAAAGTGTTAGAAGTTTCATTTAATGTAAATGCCATAAATTGTATTTACTCTAGTGCCATGGGCATGCAAACATTTGGATTATAATATAATCTGCTATAAGAAATAAAAGCTTTTGGTTAAGATTGCCTGTCTAGAAGATGGCTGACTAGCAGACATGCCATGTCCCTCGGGGAACAAGGGTCAGGGTTTTCAGTGGGGATCCAGGTCATGGATGTAAGCTGAGGCCATGAGCTGAGCTCCAGACACCTCCCGGCACAGGATCCTCAAGACTCCTGCCGCAGCCTGGTTCCCTTGGTTTCCCCACGCGATACATAGTACCTAGGTGGCCAGTGATAGGTAGTTGACTCCCTTCCCCATCTTACCTTGTCCCCAAGGGATCCCGCACCCCCCAGCAGGCTACATAGAACCTGTCACCACACCCTCCGCTTACTCAGTCCCCACAGCCCCACACCCTCCCCAACAGGTTATGCCTAGTATCACCATCAAAGTCAAGCCAGTGATCTGAGGGCACATATACTCACAAATTAAACAAGTGAGGGCCCAACCCTACCCATGGAGCCCAGTGTACTCCTAGACCATACTAGCAAAGTGTAGTCAGATCAAAGGCATTCCACAATCAGCCCATGTGGAATCGAAATGGGCAGACCTCAACGCAAGAATATCTCACCATCTGAGGAAACCATGCCAAATGACAATAATGATACCACTAAAGAGAGAGAGCAGAGGTAGGCACAGGAAGACATGACACTAAGCCCCGTTCATACTGGCACAGATTCTAAGGAGAACTTCATGCTGATCATGGAAAGATTTCAAAGTCAGCTCACAAGCTTTGCCTCCAGGCTTAGCATAATAGAGAAGAACCAAATGGACTTCAGAAGGGAAATAACAGAAATAAAGGCAAGCTTGCAAACTGAAGGTATCAAAAACCAGCTTTCCAAATTAACCGAAGACATCTGCAAATATAAGAATGACTGTCAGGAAGAAGTAACTAAATCAAACTTTGAAATGAAATCACACCTCAACAGGATGATAGAAGCAATCCAAAAAGAAGTTGCAGAAAACAAAAACCATATTGAAATAATAAAAACATCCCTAGAATCTCTTACCAACAGGATTAATCACTGGGAAAACAGAACCTCGGACATGGAAGACAAAACAGAGGAGAATTCAAGAGAAATCAGAAACTTGACAAAATTCAAAAAAGCAAGTGAACAAGACTCAAGGGAAATGTGGGATACCATAAAAAGATCCAATCTAAGGATCATGGGGATCCCAGAAGGAGAAGAAAACCAGGCTAGGGGCATAGAAAATATTTTCAACAGAATTATTCAAGAAAAATTTCCATACCTGGCAAGAGATAATCCTGTACATCTAAAAGAGATATGCAGGACACCAAACAAATTGGATCAAAGGAGGAATTCTCCAAGACATATCTTAGTTATAATGCCGAACATTGATGGTAAAGAGAGAGTACTCAGAGCAGCAAGAGAAAAGAAATTCATTACCTACAAAAGCAATCCCATCAGACTCGCCTCAGACTTCTCCATAGAAACTTTAAAAGCCAGAAGAGCCTGGAATAAAGCAATTCTAGGCCTAAAGAAGTATGGATTCCAACCTAGACTACTGTACCCAGCAAAGTTATCCATCATAATAGATGGAGAAATGAAAGTATTCCATGAAATTAACAAGCTCTAAAATTACTTGAACACAAACCCAAACCTTCAGAAAGATACTACATGAGATATCCCATGTAGATGAGACAAACATCTGACCTCAGGAAAGGAACAGAGAACAAGCAAGGTAACACCAAAGCAATAACAACAATAGCTCAGATACCAACCTCCATAATTCTCTCCAACATGGCAGAGTTTAAAACAAATCTCACAGTTATAAGTTTGAATGTAAACTTACTCAACTCTCCTATAAAAAGACACAGGACTGCAGGTTGGATCAGGAAAACGGACCCTTCCATCTGTTGTCTACAAGAAACACATCCTATAGCTAAACAGTAACCTACTGAGAGTAAAAGGGTGGAAAACAATTTTCCAGGCATGTGGGAATAATAAAAAAGTGGGTATAGCTACTCTAATATCTGACAAAATAGACTTTAAACTGAAAGCAATAAAAAAGGATGATGATGGCCACTACCTACTTGTCAAGGGACAATACAACAAGAAGACATCACTATAGTAAATATATATGCACCAAATTCAAGGGCCCCTCAGTTCATTAAGCATAAATTACTCAAAAGCAAAGCAGATATAGATGCCAACACCATCATAGTAGGAGTCTTTAACACTCCACTGTTATCACTAGATTGATTGTCCAAACAAAAGACAAGCAGGGAAATAAACTTGCTAAATAGTACCATAAACAAACTAGGGATAAGACAAGACATTTACAGAACATTCCATCCCAAAGACACAGAATACACATTCTTCTCAGCAGCGCATGGAACCTTTTCCAAAATTGACCACGTACTGGGCCATAAATCATCCCTCACTCAACAAATTCAGAAAGATCAATATAATATCCTGCATCATATCATTCAACAATGCATTAAAGCTAGAAATTAACAATGGGAGAGGATCCAAAAATTTCAACAGATATTAGCAACTGAGCAACTTGCTACTGAACAATGAATGGGTCAAACAAGAAATCAGACAGAAAATCCAGAATTTCCTAGAAACAAATGATAATGAGGACACAACCTTTCAGAACTTGTGGGACACAGTGAAGGCTGTCCTAAGGGGAAATTCATTGCACTAAATGCCTTCATAACAAAGACAGAGAGGTCTCAAATCAACCAGCTTTCTTCCCACCTACGGTCATTAGAACAGATGGAAAAATCCAACCCTAGGAACTCGAGACGCAAGGAAATAATTAAGTTCAGAGCTGAGATTAATGACTTAGAAACAAAGAAAAAAATTTAAAAATAGACAAATCAAAGAGTTGGTTCTTTGAAAAAGTCAATAAGATTGACCAACCCCTGGCCAATTTAATCAAACGAAAAACAGAGAAGGCCCAAATTAACAAAATAAAAATGACAAGGGTGAGATCACAACAGATCCCGAAGAGATTGGAAGTATCATCAGGTCATATACTTCCAAAACCTCTACTCCACAAAATTAGAGAACCAGGAAGAAATGGATAAATTTCTTGACACCTACCAACTACCAAAGCTTAGCCCAGAGAAGATAAAATGCTAAACAATCCGATCACAATCACAGACATTGAATCTGTAATCAAGAACCTCCCGAAACAGAAAAGCCCAGGTCCAGACAGTTTCTCAGCTGAATTCTACCATACCTTCATCATAGAACTGAAATCACTCTTTTTGAAGCTTGTCAGGGGCATAGAAAAAGAGGGTAGGCTCTCAAACTCCTTCTATGAAGCTAGCATTGCCCTATTTCCCAAATCAGGCAAGGATACAACAAGAAAAGAAAACTACAGACCCATATCCATGATGAACTTGGATGCAAAAACCCTAAACAAAGTCCTAGCAAACCGAATACAAACCCACTTCAAGATTATAATTCACCCCGACCAAGTTGGCTTCATCCCAGGGATGCAAAGATGGTTCAACATACACAAGTCGATAAATATAATTCACCACATTAACAAACTCACCCGCAAAAACCACATGGTCATCTCAATTGATGCTGAGAAGGCTTTTGACGAAATTCAACACCACTTCATGTTCAAAACCCTGGAAAGAATAGGCATAGATGGCCTATACCTCAACATGATAAAGTCAATATACAGATCTCCTAAAGCACAAATCATCCTCAATGAGAAATGACTCATTGAGTTCCCGCTTTACTCAGGGACAAGACAGGGTTGTCCACTCTCACCACTGCTATTTAACATAGTGCTTGAAGTTCTAGCCTAAGCAATAAGACAGGAGAATAGCATAAAAGGGATACAAATCGGAAAGGAAGAAGTCAAACTATCCCTCTTTGCAGATGACATGATCTTATATATTTCAAACCCAAAGAGCAGTATTATTAAACTCCTGACAGTGATCAATGCCTTCAGCAGAGTGGCAGGATACAAAATTAACACACAAAAATCAGTAGCCTTTCTACATACAGAAGACAAACATTTGGAAAAAGACATCTGAGAAACTGTCCCATTCTCTATATCCTCAAAGAAAATCAAATACCTTTGAATTTCACTAACCAAAGTAGTGAAAGACTTATATAAGGAAAATATTGAAACACTCAAGAAGGAAATAGAGGAGGATGTGGCAAGATGGGAAGACATTCCATGCT
>PVHP010007809.1:0-55362 GCA_004024765.1 Zapus hudsonius
CCTGGGCTCCAAGGGGAAACACCCACTAACCAGAGATCTACAGAAAGGCAATACCCATTAGAATCTCGACAGATTAACAAAGTTTGTCTCTTTTAACCTATACTGATCTCATTCTCTGCTGAAGATTCTGTTTATATGTTTCAGAAGCCAGCGAGAACTGTGGACAACCCAATCTCACCAATAGGACTGGAGATGTTACCCGTCACCCAGGCAGGAGATGGACCACCCCTAACGTATGATATGGAGCCCAAACAAAACCTTTGAGGAAGCGGCGAGATGAGCAAGAGACCTACCTCCATAGCAAGTCAGATAACCTGTGAAAGGATAACGGAGACAGACACTGAGGCTACTCAACACAATCTAAAGCAGAAATCCAGAGATTCTTAAGACCTCAACAGTAAAGCAGACCTAAAACTCACCCACCATGACTTGGGGATCTGAGCAGAAGAGGGGGCAGAAAGATTGTAAGAGCCATGGTGGAGGAGAGAGAGAGAAAAAAAATCTGGCTACCTCTGGTACAATCCATAACTCCCTATCACATGGATTGTTACAGCAAGTCAAAGAAGAAGGCCCCCAGGGGGTGAGAACAGGGAGGAAAGAAATGGGGATATCATCATAAGACTTGTCCATGCAATTTATCCAATTATTTATAACATTTAAAACTTATATTTACAAATTACTTAACTCAGGGTGCCAGATTTTATATTAGACTCTAATATTAATTATGTGTATATTTTGGGTTCTTTATTGATAAAGACAGATGCTTTGTATTATATGATGGTGATTCTTTGTACTGAGATGGTCAAGGCCTCATGAGAAGTGTTTTGTCAGTATATGCTTGAGAATTGGCTTGTTTGATTTAATGTTATCTATGCATTCTTGTCTCCACATAGGATACTAATTATAATATATATATATAATTGAATATATAATTAAAATGTGTGCTCTTTCTTTTTTGGTATTAAAAAAAGGGGGATCTGTATGAAACATTTTTGAAGTGAGCACTGATAATTCCACACTGGATGTGATTATGACACTCACTGGTAATCTTGTAAAGATTGGGTTTATATAGGGTGTTGGTAGCGAAATTCTTTGTAGAGTTGTTAAAAAAAAGTATAAGAAAGAATTAGAAATAGTGACTTTATTAAAGTGTTTGAAACAGTTTTGAGAAATTTACCCATGTAGCAATTATTAGAGGAAAGCTAGACTTGAGATTTTTCTTTGAGTTGCTAGAGGTAACACTGCTAGAATAAACCAAAACACAGCCAGAAGTTTAGAGAGAACAGAAAGAGTATGTTGGATCAGTGTCCTCAAGTAGCAAAGAATAAAAGAAATATAATGCAAAAGTTGAAAAATATTCTTTAAAGAAACACACATCAAATATCTACAGAAGCTTTGGAGAAGTATATTAGGATATCTTATGTAAATTACAAATGGTGGTCAGTAGGAATTTGTAATATTATAAAAGAATACCTAGTTGCTAGGATTTAAGACATGTACCACCACTCCAGGATTAGACAACAGTTTTTTAAAAAAATATTTTATTTTTTCAAGCAGAGCTACAGAGAGAGAGAGAGAGAGAGAGAGAGAGAGAGAGAGAGAGAGAGAGAGAGAACACCAGGGCCACCACCTTGTGGGTCTGGCTTATGTGGGTCCTGGGGACTTGAACCCAGGGCCTTAGGCACCGGAGGCAAGTGCCTTATCCGCTGAGCCATCTCTCCAGCCCTTAGACAATAGTTTTTAACACTCATTTTGAAATGACGTTCATTTCATTCAGTGAAAAGTCAGTGACACTTTATATAGAAATTAAATGCAAATCCACATCATATGACTTTAATATACATTTGACAGGTTAGCTAAAGCATTAAAACTCTATTACCATGGTTATATAGACTGGAAGAAATACATTAGGCTTGATTGTATATTTCTACAAAATATGAAAGCTATAAAATAATTTTTATACTTAGGTAAATCTAAGTGTTTACAAATAAGAATAATAAGAGAAGGGAGAGAGGTTTACTGAGTGAGACTGCATATAGGAATTGATAAACTACTGTATTACCTTCATAAACTTAGAGAAAGTAACTGCCTTGAATCTGCCAATAGCAATTTAAGAAGCATCTATAGTATCCTCTGCACTATGATAAAAGCGGATGCTAAGTAAGGTACACTTTTGCTGAGTTAACTAAATCTAACTTTTTAGAGCACTGAGAGGATTAAAAGGAAATGATTTTTAAACTTATTTTCTGTTATTTTTAATTCTAAAGGCATAATAAAAATACACATTTTAAATGTTTTTGAAACTTAAAATTATCATAGTAATAGCCAGAACACAAAACTAAACAAATCATTTTAGGTGTAACAATTACTTTTTAATATTAAGAAGTTACAAAAATTTATCTAAAACTTAATGCATCTCACCTTGTAATGCCTATATAAGCGACTTCTTGCTTTGTGTAATTATTGACAAGTGAAATTCCAACATCTTGCAATGCCAACACAATCTCTTGCTCTGCTAACTCTGCCTTTTCACTTTCATATGTTGCTTTAAATACTCTTGGATCTTCGGTAAATAAAATAATGCGTTGTAATCCTTCAAAGAAGGAAACTAAATAAATAGTCTTTTTTCCCAAATCTATAGGTGTCATCATATCCTAAAAGAAAACCACACACACATACACACACACACATACAAAATTAGAGTTTGGTCCCAATAAGTATAAAGTCTAGATTCTACATTTAAAATATAAAACTATCATTAGCACCTCCTTCATACGGTTGGTTGGTAGCAAACTAAATTGAGTATTTGTATAACACTTGGGGACTAAAAATAATCATTAAAGTTAGCTACTTCACAGAATTAATGGCAACCAACTGCATTAACAATACCTGGAAGTTTCCTAACTGAAATAATTTGATGTCATTTATTATGTTACTATCAAGTTACTAATAATTAAGACAACTCAGTTGCTGAAATACCTGAGTTCTTTCCCCAGATGCTACATAAAAGGCTGGAAGCCATGAAGGGCTGCTGTAATCCCAGATGCAGAGATAGGAGATAGAGACAAGAGAAATTTCTGGAAGCATGTAGTGAGCACAGCAAAGAACAGAAAAGCAAGATTCCAGAGCAAGAAAGCATGTCTCAAATGAGGTGGACAGGTGAGGACTGGAACATTTTCCTCTGACCACTCGCAAGCCCACACTCACATACATTTGACAAATATGCCCATACACATGAGCATGCATGAACACATAAATAATAACAATTTTTAAGAATTATTGAAATTTCAGATTTCCTTACATAAGGGAAAGACAAAAAGGTAAGAATATCTGATATCTCAACTGTGGGTTCGGAAGCAGTCACCAAGCATAGTGACATCTGTACTCAAAGGCTGGAGGGTTGTCACAAGTTCCAGGACAGCCTGGGATACATAGGAAGAGACTAACTCAAAAAATAAAATAGACTGGGTGTGGTGGCACAAACCTTTAATCCCAGCATTCAGGAGGTTGAGGTAGAAGGATCACCATGAATTCAAGGCCAGCCTGGGGCTACAGAGTAAATTCCAGGTCAGCCTGAGCTAGAGAGAGACCCTCCTAGAAAAAGCAAAACAAAAAGCAAAAAGACAAACAAACAAAAACCCCAAACATATTAAAAAAAAAAAGCCAAAGCATTCACCATGTAATTAGTTATGTAAGGAAGCTCTTATATACAAACAATGTGTGATATCAGTCTCAATAGTCAATGGTAACATAAATAATTATTTCATGGTAACTGGAATTATTAATTTCTCTGAATAGTAATATGAATGTCAAGTAAATATGAAACTTTTCTATTAATTAAAATATTAGCTAGGAGTTTATGGTTAACAATTATCATGGTTAACTATTATTAAAATTTGCTACATTTATCATGTCAATTATGGAGGTTCAAAAAACTAAAGTGGTTCTTAAAAAATATGGTAGAGAGAAACTGAGAAAGACACCCAAAGTTTACCTATCGTATACACACATGCACACACTCACACATACACATGCATGTACACACACACACACAAAATCAAAAGTCATTTGTACATACAAAAGACATACATATTTACAAGCCAGGAAACAAAACTACTGTTGTAATTTGATACACAGTATTTATAGTAAAAACAGTAACAAATAATACTTCAAACAAGATAATATTTAGTGATAAACTTGTCCGCCTCTCTTTTAATTGGGACTCATAGAACAATGGGATGAATGAAGATGAATTTTGAAGAACAGGTAAAATGAGGTAATTTCAGAGTTATTGTGTCACTAGAAAATGTGTATAGAGAACTTTATTATCACAGCTAGTCATTCAGAAACAAACTTTTTCATTTACATATAATGGCTTCTTAAGTGCACCTTACAGAGGCTACCTAAGGTAACTGTCAATAGAGGAAATTGATGTTTATGAGGTGAATGATAAACACTTTAAGATCACCATCTTTCATAACTCACTAGAAACAATGCTGTGGACATAGTAGGACTACTTTTAGTTTTTCATATTTTGGCTAAGATAAAGTTTGATAGAACTTGTTTAACAAAATGGCCACAAGGGAGACTACTAACTATGCTGTTTCCTTTGTTTTAAATGTAAAAAGCTTTGCTTATGAGTCGAATCATTTCACTGAAATAAATGTGAATGGCACTACTACTCCTTTAGAGTAGTAACTAGTGTTTGCTGGTTTCTACTTGTACTTTGAGAAAAATTATACATACATACAGGATACATATAGGTATAAGACAAAAGTTAGTTAAAAACTGAAACAATAAGGAGGTAATTAGATAGCATGGTGCCTGAGCACAGATTGCATGCAAAATTGAGAAGCAGTTCACATTAACAAACAAACTTGAATACTGTTTTTGAAATCTTGGGCAGTTTTCTTCACAACATGGTACAGAAAAGCTCGTAAGATCAACAAGGTACAACAGAACACCTTTATAAAAACAAACACTTTTATAAAAACAAATGGGCAGCTGAGATTCACCATAACAATCAAACTAATACTTACATCCTTTTGTGTTACTTCACCATGGCTTTTCCCACAGCTCCACCTCAGCTTCCTAGAGCCTACTGGATCAGTCCATGTATAAAGTACCGCCTTTCCAGGAGGAAGGGAATCTTCTATTTCACTGAGAGAACTGATAAAATATACATTAAGTTAAATGCAACTACAAATACATATGAAATATATATAATCTCCAGAAAAATATTTCATTTTAAACCCCTTAACTGAAATTTGTAGACGTTTTTTCCCCTTATTAAACTTTTTCCTTCCATGAACCTAATTCCCCCAAGCAAGAAGGGAGGCACACAGTGAGAACAATGAGACCCTGCCTCAGCATCAAATGAGGTGGATGAAGACCAACCGACTAACACTCACACACATATACATCAAAATTACAAAAATTACAAAAAAACGAAAAAGGTAAATATGGTTTCTGTTTGGGTTGGATAAATTTTTCACATTTACAATAAAAAAGTATCCTCTAAGAAAATGAGAATCCTGCAATGAAAATATTTGTTTCAGGAAATAAAAACTTTCAAGTACCTGATATTCCTTTTTTTTCTGATTTAAGCCAGATTATGGAAAAATATTCCAGTTATTTTATCTTACCCAAATGATAAATCAGATAATTCCCTAAGCTTTGATCTTGCTGTGACAAATACAGTTAGAGTTCAATTATGAAAATCCACGACATGAGCCACAATCTTGAAATTCAATTGACCCATAAAAATATTCTCAAAAAGACAAAGCCAGCACACAAGTCATCTATAAAGTAATAAAATGACTTCACTGATTATTAGACAATACTAAGGAAAATAGAAAACAACCATTTACATGTCTTTGTAAATGTTTATATTTTGAAAATATAAGGGGGTCATAAACATCTAAGAAAACCATAGCTATAGGGGAACAATAATAAGTTTTTCTAAATAATCTACATATAACGTAAAGTGAGAGAGCTCAAGTGAACAGAGGTAGAATGACACCATGGTTAGAGCAGAAAAAAGAAATGGGAAGATACAAGTAAAGGGAAATATCAAAAAAGCAGTAGATTAAGTTGAAGAAGTCAAGAAACAATGTACAACCTGAGAACTAAAGTTATTAACATGGTATTGTGGGGCTGGGGAGATGGCTCTGTGGTTAAAGGTACTCGCTTGCAAAGCCTGCCAGTCTGGGTTCAATTCCCCAGTTTCTAAGAAAAGCAGATGCACAAAGTGGCTTATGCACCTGGAGTTTGTTTGCAGTGGCAAGAGGCCTTGGCATGCCCATTCTCTCCCTCTGCTCACAAATCAATAAATATATTTTAAAGGTGGTATTGTTAGGGGGTTTTGTTAAATACATAGATTTTGGCGGCTCTTATGCAGATGCCAGAGAGAATGTCATGGTGTCCTCTGTTGCCCTTTTGTGTGTTTCCTTGAAAAGGAATTTCTCAGTCAACCTAGAGCTATAGTTTTTCTGTCAGTGAGCTGCTCGATTCTACAACTATATCCCTGCTCCTCCCATATAGTACCCCCCATTGGCCACACTCAGGTGTTTAATGGGCTGGGCAGTCTCACTCTTACCCAGGGCCATCTCCCTAGTCTGTTATTACCCTATTTTTAAAAGCTAAGAGAAATAAAGGCAAAGGAAGGGATCTCCCCCCATATTCCATAAAAAGATAATGCAAATATTAAAACTAGCTAGGCAAAAGAAAGGCAGCACAACAACCACTTTAAAAGAAACAGGGAATTGATAACATGATAGTATTAAGATGTGGGTCCTTCAGAGAAGTTATGAGGACAGAGGCCTCCAGGAGTGAGATTAGCAGCATAACAGAAAGGATTTAAGGGAGCTGTCCTGCCCTTCTGCCATGTAGGGACAGGGAAAGAAGAGCCATCTATTAGGCAGAGTGAGCTCTGCACCAGACACTCAAATTGCCTATGACTTGATCTTGGATTTGCCAGCCTTAAAAAACTGAAAAAGAAACTTCTGGTGCTTATAAAATTGCTCAGTCTAAAGATAATTTTGTTATAGTATTTCTAAGATATAATTTACTATTTATAAAATCACTTCTTTTTTTTCGCAAACTCAAACTCCTTCGAGGACAATTGACAAGGAATTCTTGGTGCTTGCTTGCCAAATGCTGGTATCTCTATGCCATGGCTGTACACTTTTAATCAATGATTGAGCAGTAGCATTTGGCTGTGGAAAGAATACATAAGTGTTGAACACAAGACAAAAACCCAGGGTAGAATAAACCCAAGACTACCTGGGACCACAAGGTAGAGGAACACAGATTTCATCAAGTGTAGTAGCACTAGGATATCGTGTCACAACAAATAATAACAAATAAGGATACAAATAATAATATGGAATATAATATAGTAATAGAGTACAATAGAAGAGAAAAAAAATTCAAAAAATAGACAAAATTCCAGGGTCTGGAGATGAAGGTGAGTAGGAAGAGTGTCTGTCAAGCTTATATGAAGCCCTGTGTTTGAGCCACAGAACCAGATCAAACCAGGCATGGTGGCACACACCTGGAATCCCAGAACTTGGAAGGTAGAGGAACGAGGATCATCCTTGCAAGTTCAAGACTTGCCAGGGCTACATGAACGGACACAATTCAAACTTAAATTTTCCCATCAGATTCAATAATGTGTCACTCTTTGTCACACTTGTTTTGTCACTTCCACGGTTTTATTTTATTTTTTTAAGATTTTGAAAAGTATTTTATTTATTTACTTGCAAGCAGAGAGATATAGACAAGAGAGAGAGAGGGAGGTGGGGATATGGGCACACCAGGGTTTCTAGCTGCTATAAAGAAACTCCAGATGCATACGCCACTTTGTGCATCCGGCTTTACTTGGGTACTGAGGTCAATAGGCTTTGCAGGAAAGCGCCTTAACTGCTGAGCCATTTCTCTAGCCCATTTTTAAAATTCATTTAAAAAATTATGGCAATGAAGTTAGTTTTCGCTCTACATATTTCTATATACTTTTTTTCCAGAAAGTAATTTGGATCTGCACCTAAATTCTGCTATCATAAAAATTTACCATATTTGTGATCATCTTACCTTTGTTTATATTGAACATGGTCATTTTTGGTGTGGTTTATTAACAGGAATGTAGCTGCTCCATCATGGTAATCCGAAAATGTAATAACTGTAGAATGCTCAGCCAAATTCACTTCTGCTATAATACCTCCAAGCTTAAAAAAGAAAGCATTTCTAATGTGATCATTTCCCCAAGAATACTATTTGATAATCTTAAGAAATAAACTATTCATGACTTCATAACTAAATACTGGGAAGATTTAGAGGACAATCCTGATTTTTCTCTTTCATTTTTGGTAAACCATAAATCTCTATTAAGTACACATGAAACTGTAGTAGTGGCATATTCTAGTATTTATTCTGGATACACCCACCAACTTTCTGTATAACAAATCATTTTATATTTACCTCACTTTAAAAAAAAACTTAATTTTGGTGAAGAAGAAAAATTATCAGAAAATTGTTATGATATAGTAATATTAAGTATAAGATTTTCTAATGATACATGCAAGATAATTATCAACATACAAGAAAAACCACTCACCTCATCATTCAGACGCAATAATATACAATTTTCTTGCTTGTTAAAATATATTCTTTTGGGAGGACCTTCACTCCTTTCAACTTGAATAAGAAGTTTACTATCAGCATCCTCAGGCCAAAAGGGGATACACTAAAACATATATATTCATAAAAAATAAAGATTTCATCATGAGCACACATTTTTTTCTTTTTTCTCAAAGTGAGGGATTGTGTTAGCAGTGAAGTGTGCATGTAAGGGGGTGGCAAGTACCTGGGTTCACATTCATTTACACATCTTCCAGTGTGTGTCATTTCAGACACACAGCTTAACTTTTCTAAGCTTTTTTTTCCCCCTAAATTTATTTGTAAGCAGAGATAGAAGACAGAGAGAGAGAGAAAGTGAGAGAGGGTGGAAGAAATGAAAATGAATATCAGTGATCAGTGTGCCAGGGCTGCCAGCCTTTTCAAACAATCTCTAGAAACATATTCACTTTGCACACTGGCTTTACATGGAAACTGGGGAACCGAACTCAGGATTTTAGGCTTTGCAGGCAAGTGCCCATCCACTGAGCCATCTCTCCAGCTTAATGAGCACTTATTTTAATAAAAATATAGAGTAGTAAACTTTAAAATCTCTTTCAACACTGCTACTGTTACTAGGTTTCTCAGCTTTACCTTGTAGATTGTAAACTCATGTATGGATTATTATGTACGAGCATTGAGTGAGACACTGACGAGTTATGGTGTAGCAGAGAGGCTCAGGAGGCAAGAAAGACTTCAATGGAGATCAGCTCTTAGAACAAGTAAACTGAGCCAAGCAGCAGGTGGCAGATGATCATTTTAAAGCAAGGTCACGTTTAGTTGTTAAACATCAAACCCAGCTATGGGCATCGTTTGTTAATGCAGACAAAGTCAGAATATATACAAATGAGCTAGGGCATGTATTAAATCTAGGTCCTGGTCATCAAGTAAGGGAACACATCATTAAAGAAGTAGATGAAGTTCAGAGAGGGAAGGAAGCTTAGGACCTAAAGAAAGAACTTGGACAACAGTGACCTAGAAGCCACACAGAAAGGACAGGAGATATTCAGGGTAACAGAAAGAAGGCTGGGCAATAGGAGGGGCAATCCTCAAAAGAGCTAAAACAGCCCAAATAGAAGCCAGCTAACTATGGAGTCAACTCCGTTGTAGACTCTGTAGTGGTTATCTTCTCATTGCTGGGACAAAACATCTGGCCTGAATCTGACCCATTTTTCAATGATACTCTCTGTGTGTGATCCCTGATTATATACAATCTAGAGGAAATTTTTGTGGAAGAAGCTAGTTGTTATAGCTAAGTGTCTTATTGGTTTAAAGTCAGTTTTACTCAATCCTAAAAATAATTAAATTGCATCCTGGCAAGAACTTATCTGGGAGAGTAAAAATAGCACCAATACTGATCCAAACATATTTCCCCTGAGGAACTGAAGAGGCTCAATGTGATGTGCATTCTAAACACCCAAGCCTGTTGTTCTACAGTGACTAGTCTCATACTGTATTTTAAAGTTTAATAATGTAAATGAAGTAAAAATACTCTGTCTTTTCAAAGCGTTAAGCACAGAATTTCCTGAGACTGGCACTATATTCCTGATTTAAACCATGCATTACTAAGGAGCAAGATTCACCTTTTAGCAATCAAATATCTAGAATCCAGCATAAAAATGCAATAAAGGGGGCTGGTGAGATGGCTAACAGGATAAAGTGCACAGTACAAGCAAATGTGGGGCCTGGAATTTGGAGCCAGGCAGATGTGGTGGCCCAGCTGTAATCCCAGGGTTTGGGAAGCAAAGAGATCTCCAGGGAAAGCTGGCTAGAATAGCCAAACGGTGAGTTCTGGGTTCAACTGAGAAACCTTGTCTCAGTAACATATGGTGAAAACAATTGAAGGTAACTTGTACTAATTACTGGATTTGTGCACTGACATACAAACATGCATGCACATATGTATGCACAGTACACACACATGCAAAAAAAATCTCAATGGAACTAAAACAAAACTGGGGTAGGGAAAGTTAAAAAACCTATATGATAGTTTAAGAAATCTAACAATAAGGAGAAAATAAGGTCCAAAGAAGACTAGCATATATTTACTGTAAAAATTACTGAGTTTAACTTTCACATTTAAAAAAATTATTTGTGAGAGTGGAGTGAGAGGGAAAGAGAATGGGTACATGAGGGCCTCTGGCCTCACTGCAAACAAACTTCAGATTCATGTGCCATATTTGTGCATCTGGCTTTATGTGGGTGCTGGGGAATGGAACCCATGTCATCAGGTTGCATGCACGTGCCTTGAACTGCTGAGCCATATCATATTGATGATCCCAAGAGTACAAAGTATACTTCTGAAATTCATTTACATACCTGATCTAAGTCAAGAAAGAGCCATTTATCATTTCCTTCTTCGGCCACTGATACATGATACCTGCTTTTGTTTTTAATCATATAAAAAGGAGTAAATGTCACAATTCTGGTAATGTTGAAACTGCTGAGGTTTATAGTGACCCCAACCTAAAGAAAAAATTAAAACTGTTTGAAAACTATTATAATAGTATGCTTATAAAAATCATTATCCAAAAGACACATCTCAGGTAAAAGCTTCTTGGGCACAAAATAAACTCACTTGATATTCCATTTTAAGGCCTTTACATTTAACGGCTCCATGACTTCCAACAGTATCAATTGAAAACTGATCAGACAACTCACTATCAGTCACCATAAGCTGAACCTAAGGAAAAAATTGAAATAACAAGTTAGGTACCCTTACATAGTACCTTAATTCATATCTCATACATACATACATACATACATACATACATACATACATATATATATACATGTATATGTATATATATATGGATCTGTATACATACATATGTATGTGTAGGAGGTGTAACTATTATCAAGAACCTCACCACTGAGCTATGTTCCCAGTCATGAACTGATAAAGTTTTTACTTTGCAGCATAAAATCTACTTTATATTGTATAATGCACTAAACCATCAAGTGCTATGTGGTGTGCCATATGTGTGCTCACATGTCTGTGGGTGCACATGTGGATGCCAGTGGTTAATGCCAGGTGTCCCTTGCTTCTTTTTGGAGACAGTGTCTCAAAAACGCTTAGGCTGGATGAAACTCACTCACATGGCTCCTACTGGCCTCACACATGAGATTCTTGCGCCTGAGCCTCCTTAATGCTGGGATTGCAGACATGTGCCACCACTGTTGAGCTATGCTAATCTTTTTTTCTTTTGTATTTTAATCATTTTATCCTCAAATATTTAACACATGCCATTTCTACCCAAGTTCCATAGTATTTTATTCTTCAGATTTCTAAATGTAATGGTATTAAAGACATAATTGAAAACAAGAGTTGGACAAAATATTACAAACCTTATTGTTATTAAAAAAGTGATTTGGCTGAAAAGAAAAGAGAACTGGTTTTTTATAATTAGGTGGATGCTTTCGATGAATTCCATCTGCTTTGTATTGCAGCATTCGGCCAGTTTTATTGACCATCCAATATGGACTATGAAATGCCACAATGGTCTGACCAGTATTGTAAGTCAGATGAACTGCAATGTCTAAATCAGTCTTTTCCATTTCTGTAATACAGGTAAAGTTGATGAAACTGATGTCTTGTTGATTAGGTTTTATATGACATTCACTTTTCCAATCATGATTGAGATAGTTAAGTAATTTTAAATGCAGCTTGGCTCTATCCATCTGTACATTACAAATCTGGGCTGAATGTCCTTCATGTAGAGTAAAAACTGTATTTTCAATTCCCTGTAATAAAAAAAAGAAATAAACTTTAATATATATATGTCCCCAAATTTGTACTTATTTATTCCAGATACTACACAAAATGTTTTTGAAATACCTATCAGAAAATCAAGACTTATTCAAGTTCTGTCAGCAGTGTTGAATAGAGATTTGAGGAACGGTACTTATAAAATGGCCTAAATAACATACTTTAAAGAATTACTAAAATTAAATTAAATAATGTGAAACTTCACAGAACACTATAGCAAAATTTAAAAAATACCCCAGTGATTATGTAATATTGTATTATTTATTTAGTTGAGATAGAGAGAGAGAGAAAGAGAAAGAAGGGGGAAGGAGAAGAGGAGAGAGAAGAGAGAATGAATATGCCAAGGCCTCTTGTCACTGTAAATGAACTCCAGGCACATGTGCATCTGGCTGTATGTGGGTACTGGGAATCTAACCTGGGCCTGCAGGCTTTTTAAACAAATGCCTTTTACTATTGAGTCATCCCTTCAGCCTAATTTTGGCTCTGAAAACTAAAAAAAGGAAACAAGATATACAAGAAAACTGATGATAAAACAGCAATCCCTATTGCCTTCAAATTTTTATTAACAATCTTTTTATTTTTTCTTCTTTATAATACATTCTATGTGTTTTTCAAAACCATTCATTTCTTTTCACCCACACTTTGATGACCTTAGTTATTATCTTTATGATCTCAGTTTGAGTCTCCACAATAGCTATACCATACCATAGCTAAATTGTCTGCTTAAATCTGATTATGCCACTTGGAAATTAGCAGGCAGATCTCTTAAAAGCATTAAAATTTTGATGGGAATTGAAACTTAAACAGTGCGTATACATCACCACTTTTCTAGTATTTTTTTCCTAGCTTATTTCTGTGATTATAACAACATTCTCCTTAAAACTTTACATTACTTAAAGCACCAATAATGTCAACAACTATTTCTTTACAGACTAAATATTCCACAAAAACTGATGGCTATGTTGGTGGTATTAATGGCAACCATATGCCTATCTGGTCACTGTACTTATTCTTTCACATAAATTGACTATTTTGATTTTTCTCTATAATCCAACTGCAAATTTTATTACTATTCCCATTTAACAAAATATTTAGAGAAGAACAGAGTTTACCACAACCATAAATAATAAGTGGCAGAGCTAGGACGTAATTTCAAATCTGACAACAAAGTGCAAATCTTCATTATATCTGTCATCCATATGGAAAAATAGATATTCTTAAACAACAGATATATTAACTCACCCGCCCAAAATGCATCACAAAAGAGTAGACATAGTCATTCTCAAATGTATAATTAATAGAACACAATAAAGGATTACTTCATTTCATTTGATAATCATGGAAAACAGAATTTACAAAAACTTTAAATATGGAGATTCTTCTTATAACAAGAAAAGGAAACTGTGACCTTTTAGAGGGTTGCACTAAAAAATTATTTCATAAAATATAAAACTTTATTTGTATTAGTCTACTACTGGAATGTATTTCAATATCAATGCTTAAACTTCTTTGATAAGTTAGTATTCACTTTTTCTATACTGTTACATGTTTTGCATATTGTATGAAGTAACATACTTGGAAAAGAATAAACATATACAAAACATAGGATATCTTCAGATGGTGATTATAGGCAATTTTATTATTTCAGGTTAACAAATTTTTAGAGGCCTATAAATTATTTTTAAATGGCATACTACATTTGTACAAATCCAACTTAGGACTTAGATTTCTAAGGTAAATTAATGAAAATAATTTTCTTTTAAAATGTGATTTAAATATTTCCACTTGAAGAATGTTTTATTAGCTGGTTCTACTATACTTTCAAAAATAATTTTCAGTTGCTCAATATACAAGAACAAGATTAAAAAGACATGAAAAAATTCTAGAATACCTCTATATAATAAGCAATTTTGTAAGGAAGAAGATTTCGGAGTACGATAGGTGGCCACAAGTGCACTATATATGGTAAGTCCCAACCGTCTTCTGAGTACACTGACAGAGATGTCAAGTTATCTTTCTCTGGGACAATATTAATAATAAAGGATTTCTTAGAAGGTTTTATAGATCTACAGTTCTTCTGTAGAAGTGTTCCATTGTATTTTATAATTTCTTCAAAGTCAATTGCTTCACATTTCTGATAGTCCTCATCTTCTGGCTTCAAATAAAGAAATGATCTATAAAAAAAAAAAAGATCAAGAGCTTAGAAACCTTAAAAGAGAAACTATATGATTACAGCTTGAGGACAATGAAATATGGCATCTTTCCATAATGCTGTAAACATTTTACAGTTTTATGTACTTTTTGGAGCTAGGTAGGATAATTATCTTGACTTTCTAGAAACTCTAAAAGTTATTTACATAGTAAGAGATTATGTTTATTATAGACATTTTAAAAGTACATTTACAAGGTAAAATAACTAGTTTCTTATAGAAATAAATAACATATTTATAATATACAGAAAGCAAGGAACATACAAACCATCTGTGACTCAAGGATTTAGCTGAAAGAAATTGGCTTTCCTGGACAAGAAGCAAAAGTCACAAACTGAGATTATGAAATTAATGTTTCCAGTGGAAAAATTATCACCTATTTTCCAATTTCATTATATTTTTATACCACATTCTTTGTGTATATTTCAGAATGGTCTTTATTCTTTCCCTTTCCCTTTTTTCCTTCCTTCCCTCCTTCCTTCCTTCCTTCCTTCCTTCCTTCCTTCCTTCCTTCCTTCCTTCCTTCCTTTTTTTGAGGTAGGGTCTTGTGCTATCCTAGGCTGACCTGCAATTCACCATGTAGTCTTAGGCTGTGAATCTCAAACTCATAGCAATTCCTCCTACCTAGGCCTCCAGATTAAAGGCACAGCCACCACACCTGGCTGCTGAATGTCCTTTTAAAAAAAAAAAAAAAAAAAAACCCTAATGTACAGGGGCTGGAGAGATGGCTTAACAGTTAAGGCACTTGCCTATAAAGCCTAAGGACCCAGGTTCAATTCCCCAGTATTCATGTAAACCCAGATGCACAAGGTAGCCCATGTGTTTGAAGTTCATTTGCAATTGCTAGAGCCCTGGTAAGCCCATTCTCATTCGCTCTAATAATAAATAATTTTAAAAAATTAGCTAAAATCCAAGAACCATCATCTAAGAAATATTAATAATTACTCAACCAATAATTCTGTCAGGGTGCTGGGGTTGGAGAGACGGCTCAGCGGTTAAGGCACTTGCCCCCAGTGCATAAGGCCCTGGGTTCAATTCCCCAGGACCCACATAAGCCAGACCCACAAGGTGGTGGCCCTGGTTCTCTCTCTCTCTCTCTCTCTTTAAAAAATAACTCTGTCTTGGTGCTAAAAATTGAACCCATTTGTCAGGGAAGCACTCTACCACTGAACAATACTCTCTAGTCCTGCACGTATTTTTCATTTGTAAAATCAGTAATGATTATCATCATCTCTTATAGTTGAACTGTGAAAACTATCTTTATCCCTATTTTTTTTAAACTCTAGTTCTAAAAGTTTAAATATTTCCGACATACTTTTAGAATAATCTGTGATACTACCTTAATTTCTTAAATTGAACACTGCATTCTCCACATCTCCACCTGTGTTGTTTATTTTTAGAGCCTTTCAGCTACTTGCACTCTGGACTTAGAATATTCTCCCTTGACCTACCCAGAAAACTGTTGTCATATCTGCTTTCATATTTACCAGATTCTACTTCTACATTTTCTTTATAAATTTGAGGGAGGGTGTTAATCTATCTCAGGCTGAACTGAAACTAACTCTGTAACCCTGGCTGACCTCAAATTTATGACAGTCCTCTCACTCTGACTCAGGAATGCTGGGATTGAAGGTGTGGGTCACCACACCTGACTTTTCTTAATAATTCTTACTATATTTCATATTGTCACTTATAATATTAATTTTCCTTAAGCTAAAGCCAAAAAATTCATCCAGTGTATTAAAACATTTATTTAGTTACTTCACTTATTCATTTTTTTGTTCTGTGAAACAGAGTTGCACTTCATAGCCCAGGCTGGCCTGGAAGTCCCTATGTATTTGAGGCTTGTCTGGAACTCATGGGGATAGCTCTTGTGATAACTTCCAAACCGTGGGATTACTGTAAGACCAGCCAAGGCCTGGCTATCAAAACATTTACTGGGTTTAATATACACCAAAGGGAAGATACAACTGCAAATACACGAATGTGTAGCATGTTTTATTCTCAAAGAGAGCACAATCAGATAAGAAATGTCATGTTGAAAAGAGAATTATTACACTGTGATAGGTACCAAAAATCCAACAAATAAAAAAAATCACAAACAATAGACTGAAGGCATAGGAATGCAGTTAATTCTTTATAGACAAGCTATAAGGTATTTTGCAGTAGTAAAAGTTTTCTAAAATATGTGTTTTATGAAGACTCGAATTAGAAAAATTGGCAAGGTAAAGAAAAGTGCAAGAAACGAATAAAAATAAAAATAGAGAATCAACAACAGGAGGTCTAAATAACAGGTAATAAAATATATGGTCTTGGAAAAAAAGATAAATATCTGAGGCAGGAAGATATAAAACAGCTGACATTACTAAATAGTTTACAAAATCAGAAGAAAATGAGGAAGCAAATACTCAAATATGTCCTATGTACACTATATACTCTAAAGAAACCCAAAATGACCCTTTATAACCATATCCAAAAGATCTATCCTCCCACGCTGCCTATCTTTACTGATGAAAACCTTTCCACTTAAGACTTCCCTCCCATCTAATCTCAGTGCTACTATATTTACCTGATTTCCTGTATCCCTGACAGGAGTCAATCATGGACTCTTTTTGGTTATGCAGTTTAATATACCTTTAATGCATTGTGTAATTCTCTGCAATACAGTGTCTTCTACCTCATATATTTACATAATATGCCAATCTTTCAATAACAATAGCAATACCTAATTCATTTTGATATCCTACAGTGACTTATCTATAAGCAAACACTTGATAGGTATTTGTTAAATTATTTAAAGAATCAGTATTTTCAAGTTTGAAAGAACAATTTTGAACACAAGGTCTTATGGATTAAATATTTACATATACATGACTCTGAACATTGGATTAGTGTGAAATTCAAGACGACTAGTTGTGTATAACCCTAATCAAGATAGATTTTATAGCATGTAGTGAATTAATATTTAGCTCTGAGCAAAAAAGTAGGATGATACTGTTTGCTGCAGTTAGAAAATATGTAACAAAAATTTATTAAAAAGCTGTTATTAACTTTTACTATTTAATAACCAAATATAAATTGAAGTTCTTCACAGAAAAATTTAAATATATTTTACATGTTGCTTTTAAAAGAAGTCTTGTAACTCCAAATCCTCTTTAAAACAAGGTCAGATATTATAAATGATATTTATTGTTATCTCAACAACAGATGTCTTTCCCTCAGGATGTTTGAACTAAGATAAAAGACTCACTGTGGTTATCAGTTTATCTATGTGAAAAGACTGCTGAACTGTTTTCTCTGAATTAGGGAACCCATCCTAAGCTTCTAGGCACGGGTCAGGATGACTCCTTGCAGTTTTACCTTTTTTCTTCTGTAACACTGGTCTAAAGTGTCCATTTCTAATGCATTTTTTTATATTGTAAACTATAATAATTCTAAAGAAGATTTTATTCTTTAATATAATTCAACAGTGGATATAAAAAGATTATTGTTAATTCCAGTTTGAATATCTTGAAACTTATTTGTTATGATGAAAATATCCAACTATAATAGATGGTCATTATTTCATTCATCTTTTCTTAAAGCCCACAATATTTTCTGAGTTTAATCTATTTACTTTACATATCTAAGATTAATGTATTACATTATAATTTAATCCTGAACAATGAATAGATACCTAGGTACATAAAAGATACTCCATTAAAGAAAAATTTTAGTTTCTTTGTAATACTTTTCAAATTCTTCATAAAAGAAAGAAAAACATTACCTGTAAGATGCTAATGGTATGTTAAATTCATTCTCAGGTGAAGCAATTCCTAATAAAGTATCTCCTTCATATATAGAAATTGGTAGTGAAAAATGATTTCTAATCTGGAAAGAAAAAACTATATTTAATATTATTTTTAACTGATTAATTTTTTAAATTGTCCATAATGAGTTACATTATTTAATGGGCAGACAATAAGTTGTTATCCCCGTTCCCCAATACCCCTCCTTCCCCATCCCCAATCAGCTGGTTATCCTCCTTCTTGGGTAGTCTGGATCAGTCCTTGGGGCAAGGGACCATGGATAGCCTAGGAGCCATTCTGGTTCTGCCGGCCTTAGAGTGTTGCTACTGAGGGCGGCCACTGTGAAAACTATATTTAATATTATTAATCTAAAAATCTAAAGACATTTAAAAAACATGTCAATCTAAATACCTTAACCAAAAAAAAAAACAGCATTCATCTTTTTCACTTAAAATAAAAGAAACAAACACAATTATTTATCTTTAATAACATACAGAAACTTTCCATAATTTTATAGAAAAAGAGCCTCAAAAATAATACCATTAAACATCTTAGAAGGTAATATAATAGGTTCTTGATCTTGGGATCGTAGTAATTTGATTATAGCCACGCTTTTATTTAAACCTTAGAAGATCTGGTCACTCACAATTGTAATCCCTGAATAGCAGGCAGAAGGAGAGGATCTAGAGTTAAGAGGTTAAGTCTGGGCTACACAATGGGACTATATCTTTAAAAACGAAAAAAGGTGGACATACCTTTCATCACAGAACTTGGGAGGAAGAAGTAAAGGAAAGGGATTACAAGGTCATTCTCAACTACACTGTGAGTTAGAGGCCAGCCTAGGCTACACAGATTAAAAAATCTTTTTATATAAAATCTTTTTAACTTGTTTATTGGTATTTAATTTCATCTTCTGTGAATTACCTATTTAGTCTCTATTTTCCTATTGAGTTCAACTTTATTAATGATTTTCAAGATGTTGGTTTTTATAAATGGTCTAAACTTTTTGTTAAGTATGTTATATAACATGTCTACCTTTCTCAGCCTGATTTTTTTTGCATTTGCCATAAATGTTTGAAATTTATATTTACATATATATCACCAAACTAATCATATTTACTCTAGGAAAAAGGAAGGAGAAAAAGTGGATTATGAAGGAAATATTATTTTAATTTCCTTACTTTTTAAATTTTGTTTTTGAAATTGTTTTATTTTAAAATAAGATCTTAAAATGTCTATTTATTATATTCTCAGCAAACTATGTAACTACATGTAACAATAGCAACACATAGAAATTAATACATATAAAATTTTTGCTAAATGAAAGAAGCCAAATTATATTATGCATTCTATTCTATGCATGTAAAAATCAATAATGGATAAATAATATGCAATGAGACCTAGCAGGAGATATAAAGGAATCAGAAAGTAGAGAAGAGGAAAACTTTTAAAATAGTAAATATTTTCATTACTTTACTATAAAGGTTTCATAAGTGTATCTTTACATTAAAACTCAGCTATAATAGATGTTGTTTATTATATTTAACCCAATACATCGATAATTTCTCTTAAAGTTTTCCAATTAAAAAGAGTATACATAGTATAAAGAGCTAAACAAAGTACTGATGAGTATTTTTTTATAATACTCAAAAAACTAAGCAGTTCTATAAAAATTGTGAGATGGTTGATAAAATCCTTCCCCTATGGGTTGTTACTAATCAAGAAATTGTCTTGATATTAGCTACATGCTTCTGGGATAGTGTTTATTCCTTTGGTAATGATTTGTTTTAATCATTTTACAATTTTAGACTTAAAAAAGGGGGAGGGAGAGGGCTTCATGTAACTCGGGCTGGCTTTGAACTTATTATGTAGTCAAGGGAGGCTTTCAACTTTTCATCTTCTTGCCTCTACCTCACAAGCGCTGGGATGGAGGGCATGCACTACCATGCTCCAGTTTTGAAGAGGTAGGAAATCAATCACAGGGCAAGCATTCTACCAACTGAGCTACACCGTCAGCCCACTGGCATCTTTTCATTAGTACATATGAACAAGAGGACATCACCCAAATTCCTTATTTCATACCTGCACTGGTGAGCGGATAGTGACCTTCTTACTTCCTTCAACGGTATCAATTTGACAAACAATAGATCTTTCAACTCCAGATTCTCTGTGTCTTACAGTATAAAGACGTCGTCCCACTTTGGTTAAAGGGATTTTATCAGCAGTAGAGTGGTTAACCGGCGCTAAATTAAATACAGATGTTCAAAAGTTTTTATTATAATTCACTATTCATTTTAAGTATAAGTTGAACACCAAATACACCAGAAGACTGTCTTAAGCCTCTAAATGAGTCACTCCAGTCTTTTTCCTTTATTATGTAATCTATACATAGGGATATTTTAGAAAACCACCACCGATTTCCACAGAATTCAACTAAAATCTTCCAAGTGTTTTACCTCAAAATAATTACCTCAAAAAACAGTTTTTAATAACAAAAGCGTAATGAAAGAAATGATCAAGAGCAATGATCTCTTGTTTGTCATAATAACTGCAGCCTATTAATACCTTCAGGCAGACATTTGCAAGTATTAAGGTAAAGAGTTCTCACTTTTAGTTTGCCAGCCAGGTTCTTTTGTCACTTTTTAGATACTGCCCTGTTCTCAATAGCCTCCAAAAATAAAAAATAAAAATAAAATCAAATGCCTCAGAATAACACTAACCAAGGATGTGAAAGGCTTATATAATGAAAACATAAAAACACTCAAGAAGGAAAGTGAGGAAGACATGAAAAGATGAAAAGATCTTCCATACTCCTGGACAGGTAGAAATATTGTAAAAATGGCAATTCTTCCAAAAGAAATATACAGATTCAATGCCATGCCAATAAAAAAATTCAGCGTTATTCTTTAAAGACATAGAAAAAATAATCTCAAAATTTATTTGGAATGGCAAAAGGCCTCAGATAGCCAAACTATCCTTAGGAAAAAAAAAATACTCCTCAGGTGGCATCACCATAAAGCCATAATAACAAAAACAGCATGTTACAGGCATTAAAAACAGACAGACAAACCAATGGAACAAAATTGAAGATCCTGCTCTTAGTTCGAGTAACTAGAATTACTTGATCTTTGACAAAGGTGCCAACAAATGTTCACAGAGTAAAGATAACATTGAATAAATACCTGTAAAAAAATGAAACTTGACACTCCTCTCACCATGTTCAAAAATCAACTCCAAATAGATCAAAGACCTCAACATAAGACCTGAAACTCTGAAAACCATGGAAGAAAAAATAGGAGGAATTCTCCACAAGATAGAAGAGAAGAAAACTTTCTGGAGCCGGGCGTGGTGGCACACGCCTTTAATCCCAGCACTCGGGAGGCAGAGGTAGGAAGATCTCTGTGAATTCGAGGCCAGCCTGAGACTACAGCATGAATTCCAGGTCAGCCTGGGCTAGAGTGAGACCCTACCTCAAAAAACCAAAAAAAAAAAAAAAAAAAAAAAAAGTTTAAAAACAGCGTGAAAAACTTTCTGAACTCCCAATAGCCCAGGAAGTCCAATAATCACTTAACCAATGGGAGCTCATCAAGCTAAGAAGCTTCTGTACAAACAAACATACAAATAGACCACCATCAGACTGGGAGATAATCTTTGCCAGCTATAACACAGACAGAGGTCTAATATCTGGAACATACAAAGAACTAAAATAAATAAATAATACTAAATCAAATAGCCCTCTCTCAAAATGGGAAATTGATGTCAACAGAGAATTCACAGGAGGAAACAATAATGACCAATTCTCATTTAAAAAAGTTTTCATCATGCTTAACCATCAGGGAAATGCAAATCAAAACAAGGAGATTCCACCTTACTCCAGTCAGAATGGCAATCATTAAAAAATTCAACAAAACACATGCTGGCGAGGATTGGGGGTGGGGGAAGGAACCCTCATTCACTGCTGGTGGGACTGCAAACTTGTACAAAGCAGTGTGGAGACTCCTGAATATGATGGATATAGAGATACCAACATACCCAGCTATCTCTCTACTGGGCATGTACCCTCAAAATTTCACGCCTCAGCACAGAGACATTTGCTCAACCATGTTTATAGCAGCTCAATTCATAATAGCTAAGAACTGAAATCAATCCAAATGCTCATCACTGAATGAATGGATATCAAAGTTATGGTACATTTACACTATGGAATTCTACTCAGATGAAAGGAAAAATGACATAATGAAATTTAAAGAAAAGTTGATTAATTTGGAGCAGATCATACTTAGCGAACGCACACAAGAACAGAGAGACAAACTCCGTATATCCTCCCACATATGTGGTTCCTAACTAGGTTATGCTTAAACACTAAGCAAACCTGACAGGTGAATTGAGAGACTGTCAAAGGGGATGGAAGGAATTTGAGGGGGAGGAATGGGAGGGTGAAGGACTTATACAATAAGCTAAACCAATAATGAATCAATACCACAAAATCCTTACTTCATACAGTAAGCTCTTCAGGAAGCTGTGGGCATCACCTGGTAAGAGGGGCCATGAATAGAATGGGAGGAAGCCTAAACCCAAGAAAAATTACTCAGATCTATAACTCCCTATTCCCAGTCACTGGTTACTTCCCACACTGATAAAAGAGACCCACCCATGAGGTCCCCAAAACAAGACAGGATTTTGTCAAAGCTCTTGATGAATACCCACTCCAGGCCAAAGGTAAGATCGTACTGTTGAAGATACCACAGAGTGTCGCCACACAACACTGAGAGACCCTGCTAGATCCCGAACGGTAACCAGCTCCTAGATGTTGGTATGTTTATTGCTGGAAGGTGTTACATGAGCTGCCAGGGAAACTGGTCAATGATATTTGGAGAAAGCAGAGGCCACTGATATAGGTAAAATACGCATGGCTGTCATGAGAATGCTGAGCACACTGCTTTATGGAGGAGACCAGAAAGTCAAAAAGCAGTCATGTGTGCAATAGTGACACTAAACCTAGGTGGGTAATCAATGGCTTATTGATTGGCTAAGAGATTCGCTCAGTGGCAAGAAACCCTTAACTGGAATGGGGATCCATGGTGAAATCTTACAGGGACCAAGAACCAGATCACCAAGGGGAAATTCCACTACCAGAGAGCTACAGAGAGGCTACATCAATTTGAATCTTGTCAAATTAACAATGTTTGTCTCATTTAACCTATATGATCTCACTCTCCCATTGAGATTCTGTGTGTATTTTTCAGACGGCAGTGAGAGCTGTGGACAACCCAATTCCACCAACAAGACATGTGAGGATGGCTGACATCCAGGCAGGAGATGAACCACCCCTGACCTATCACACAGGGCCCAAAAAAAACCTATGAGAAAGTGGTGAGATAAACAAGAAACTTATCACCACAGCAAGTCAGATAACCCATGAGAGGACAATGGAGACAGACACCAATGCTATTTAACACAACCCAAAGCAGAAGTCCAGAGACACTCAAGATAAAACAGACTAAAAACGCACCCACCATGACTCAGTGAACTGAGCAGAAGAGGGGGCGGAAAAATTGTAAGAGCCATGGTGGGGGAGAATATCCTGAGAGATGCCCCCACCTCAGCCACAACACACAGAGGAGGGAAAAACTGGTTCTCTCTTGTATAATTCATAACCCCCTACCCCATGGACTGATCCAGTATGCCCACCGAAGAGAGCCCCCAGTGGGTAGGGGACAGGGAGGGGAGAAATGGGGTTACAACCAGAAGATTGGCTCATACAATGTATCTAATTATTGACAATAAAGACATTAAAATAAAATTTAGTATATATGTGTGTGTGTGTGTGTGTGTCAAATACTGCACACACCTTGTATTGTGAGTGAAGATAATTATTTGTAGAAATTTAACCCCATTATCTTTAAAACTGTTGGTTTAAAAAAAGGGAAAAATTAGTGAAAACTAACATTCTGACAACACCTAACAATCTGTCCTGCATTATTCCCTGATTGGAATAACCTTTAGTAGTCCTTCATGTCTGATTAACTTTTCAAATGGTGCCCTCTGTAGTGACTATGGAAATGTCAGAGTAAGAGAGTTGTATAGGTTAGAATGACAAGGCACAATGGTGATTTAAGAAACTATATACTTTTACCTCTAGAAAAGACAAAAGACTACTACTTTAATAGGCAGAATATTACAAACTATTTACAAACCCAAAAACCATTTTTTAATTTATTTATCTACAAAACTGATGAAATCCCTATCAAGTCATAGCAAAGTTGATTAAAAATCCACCATTCACACATCAATGGTCTGTGAAAGCTGAGTGAGATCTAATAGTCTACATCTGTACAAGAAATCACTTAGTTATATTCTAAATGCTACAGAGGCTAAGACAAATCAGAAACTGGAATATAAATATTTAGTGATAAAATACACTAACACACTATAGAGGATAATAAAGGCTCCAAATTGTTAGAAAAAACAGATTTTAAAGAATTGTAAGGTTACGAGAAGTATGTCAAATGACTTCTAACATTTAATTTGAAATAATACCCCAGGAAGGAAAGGAGTCACTTACTAAGTAGAATGAAGAAGAGTTTGCTGCTTAGGCTAGTCATTGCATTGAAATGATCATTGTCCTTAGTTCGTACATAATCCATACTTAAAGTCTCTTCATTTTTCAATGTGTAAGATTTTGCCAGAGGAACATTGAGTATATGAAAAGAATCACTTGGTGAAACAGTGACACTAAGTCCAAGAGAATTTATGATCATGAATGGTGCTAGATCCCTTATGAAGGCAGCAGGCGAAGATCCAGTAGCAGCTTCAGAAAATGCCTAAGGAGGGAAAGTTTTCTTAAATGAAATGTGGACCAACTAAAAGATAAGCAGAGTACTGTGGACATGTGGGCAAATTAACAAACTCAATCAAAGAATCTACTCAGACTAGTATTCAACAATTGAAGTTTCAAATATTTGTCTTTTCTTACCTTAAATAAATTATTTAACATCACAAGACCACATTTGGATAATGTAATGTTTAATTGGTCCTTTGAATAAAAACTGATAACAGTTTTATATTCTGGCACTTTGTAGTTTTCTTCTTCAGTATCTGACTCAACAATGGCTTTTTTTGCTTTCTTTTTCATCTAAAAGTGATAAAATGAAATTACAGACAAGAACTTGGTTTTAGGAAACGTAACTCATCTGTAAAGTAAAATTAAGCTATATAAATACCCAAAATAACTTTAACAGATAACAAGAAATTTTATGTGTCTCAGAACCCACTGATATTTCTTGGGCATGTGAAGTAAGATCACATGACTGACAGAGGTAAGTACTAGAGAAAAACTTCTCATTCTGTATAATATGGCAAGCATAGTTTAGGAGAGAGGAAAATTCCTAAAGTCACTAACTGTATGTGGCATCTGCATATAAATTAAAAGCATATACTTCATAACAAAAAAGTCCAGAGAAGTAGCTTAGTGTATTGGTCATGCTAATAAATCAGTAACAGAAATCTGGGAACATACAAAATCAAGCAAAAGTGACAAAACAGTGCTGTAAAGCTAGTGTTTGTAAGAATATATGCAATTTATTTCATTCCATGATCCATGAAATTCCTACCCATGTATATTCTAGTATCTACCAATGAAATTCTTTTATACAAATCCTTCATCTGAAACATTTGGATAATCAAATTAAATGATCTAAAATGGTAGACATGCTGAGCTGGCCACTTTTGTTGTTACTTTAACTGGCTTTAAGCCACTGAAGATTTGTATCCAAGAAGACTCAGTCATTATTAGGTATTAGATATTCACTGGTCATTCTGTAATCTCTTGCTTCAAAAACACAATTTCTTTCACCTAAATGCCTTGATTCTCAGGATTACATAAATTTATAATATATTTCAAGAAAATAGCATGCATTCTTCAAAAATACACAGAAAGGTAGGCAGATAAATAAAGGAAGGAAAAGGGAAAAGGAAAGAGATAAGAAAAAAGAAAAAAACGAAAAAAAGAAAAAGAAGCGGAGGGAGTTATTCTCTTCAGAGGACAGAGTAAAATTGGGGTAGACCACAACCTACAAGAAAATTACAGTATTATAACAGTGGTTAAGAGCAGGTTCTCTGCAGCTCAATTTGCATGTCATCACTTTCATTATTTCTTTAGGGAACTCCATTATCTTTCTGGTCTAGGCCTTTCACATATTCAAAATGGATTAAAATGTATCTTTTCCAGGGGTTTGTTCTAAGGATTAGAGCAGATTTATTATCAGAACAATGTCTAGAACTTAATTCATGTTAGATAACTATTTGTATTAGGATGGGTGGCACTGGCCTTGAATACAAGTATTACACTTCAGTCACTCAGGAAACATGTAGGCAAGGCTCACAATGAATAAACTTCAACTTGGCTGTAATTAAAATTGAGGTGAAAATATGGTGTGGATGCATCCTCAAAAGGAAGAAATCTTTTAAATATAAAACCTTTATCAGACTTCAAATATACATTGGTTGGGGATGTTAAAAAGAAGTTATATATATGCAGAGGCAGAGGGTATATGGGAAAGATCTGTACTTTCTCCATTTTAAACAGAGAACGACTATAACACACACACAGACACACATCTAAATATACCTTGATTCCAAGATTCCATGGTCTAAAATCCTCAGTCTGATCAATTTCTAAGGGTTCAAGCAACGGCTCCCAAACACCAAACATTTCATTATAATAATGAACCTAAAAAGATAGTATTTTTATTTTTAAGTGAAGCATTTATTATCTAAAAGGCCTTCCATGTTGTTTCCCACTGCTATGCCTTTTGACTGTGCTATTTCTTCCCAATAGTACTCAGAGCATAAAGTAGGCCTAGCTAAATAGTTCCCCTGTGGTTACTGTGTGGTGAGTAGGTCCTGATGCGTGTGGCATGGAGAAAATTGGGGAGAACCAGGATACATCAATACATCAAGAAGAGCCATGACATGGGTCACATCCACCTCTTCTGCCCAGGTCCAGATATCATTCCAGAGGAAGTGGTGACACAAATACTACCCTTATAGCTAGCCTGAAATCCAGGTCCAGGGAAATAGTGAAGACACCATGGTCACTCAAACCTCATGAAAACAGAGATCCAGAGAAAGCAACACTAAGTCACATCCCTATCTTGCCCACTGAAAATAAACTCCACACATATGAGCTATTCTGTGGATCTGGCTTTACATGGGTACTGGATAACTGAACCAGGGTCATCAGGCTTTGCAAGCAAGTGCCTTTATCCACTAAGCCATCTCTCCAGCCCCAAGATAGAATCCTTCTCCTTTTATTTTTTTTTTTACCATCTTTGAAATCTAGCCTAGACTAAGCTACAAATCATGTATTCATTAAGCACATATTATTGACATTTAAAAATCTAGCTGATCACCTCCACTGACTGAAAGACCTAGAAGGTTGATAGCATGAATGTCTTGAACTTCTTAGATAACCTAGATAAAATTCTCCTCAAAATACACATAATTCTAACTGCAATTAGAAAATGTCCAGCCTAGTCAGTGAGTTAACACTCTGTTAGTACACAAAAATAGAAGTATATAAATCTTCATATTTACTTTTATAAGGTAGAATGTCAGATTATTTTCAGATATGTAGTAAGTCCGTAATTTTGACTAAAATACCAATGGAGATGATTTTATATAGATAAATTATTAATTCTTAATGTTGATAATGCATCTCTGGAGAAGATGTGATGTAGATATATTCTAAGGCAAAATATGCTCATTTTAGTTTTTTTTTTCTTTGCAGTGCTAGGAATTTGGACCTAGGGCTTCATATACTAGGTAAGAACTCTACCGCTCAGCTATGTCCAGATCCCAGATTCTTTATTTTTGAGGTAGGATATTGCTTTAGCCCAGGCTGACCTGGAATTCACTCTGTAATCTCAGGTGGTTCTCCTACCTCTGCCTCCTGAGTGCTACGGCTGGGATTAAAGGTGTGCACCACCACGCCCAGCCACGATCCTGATTCTTTAGACTATTAGAAGAGATCATTCATGTATTCATTAGTTTGAACTACTTTCTCTTTTAAAAAGTTGCTAAATTTTAATTCTTAAGAATTTTAAACCTAAACGCCTATCACCTTAAAGTGGAAAAAAATCACTTGAAATACAAGTTTAATAATGATATGTACTTTAAAAATAATGTACCAAAAATAACAAGCCACTCAAAGGAATAAATTTGTAAATATTCTTCTCAAAGTTTTTAAGCCAGTATTATTAAAGTAATCACAATTTCAATTGCTGCTAAAAAGACACAATATTCTACTTCTAACATTGTAAAAACTGAAAAATACTACATATGCTTACTTCTAGTTCAAGTTGGCAGTAGAGATTTATTAGGGTACTCCAGTTTTTACAATCCCCTGAAAAGCAGGATTTTGCCAAAAGCATAGGCACTGTTCTATGACCAACTCCAGCCTCGAGAACTATAAAAATAGAATCAATGTTCACTTTCATTGTTTCTCCTTTGGGTTCCAATTCAGCTGTGGGAACTACATTTTCAGTTTCATTTGGTTCTTCAAGAAACCACATTTTTAAATTCTTTGTATCCTTCTTCTCCCATAAATGTGCTATAGAAGAAGTATTTTCTTCTGGGATGTTTTCCTTATTTGGAGCAAGAGCTGAAGTTATAGTTATCATGGTATTTATGATAACTGGTGAAACCTAAATGTGAAAAAACATTTTAGTATGTTAAATATATTTGTTAAGCGATCATAAAGAATTAATATTACCACAAACGGTAAATATAATCTACAGATAAAAAACTTTTAAATTATCATGGTAACTTTAAGTTGCTAAATATTAATATATTTCTAAATATCAAACTGAATATAATTGCAACTATATATACATAGATACAATATGGTTATTAAATACGTAACTACAAAAGCAGCCAACCGGGCCTTGGACCTGCAAATCTCTTGTCTCAAGCTTCCAAATGAGATCACATGTACCACCAAGCCCATCTTGAATGATGGTATTTTAGCTTACCTTTAGTGTAAGGGATTTTACTGATATATCAATCACTTGTGGATCATTACCTATCTGAGTATTCTGATAAAACAAGTCACAAGGCTGCAAAACCTACAAGAGAAAAGTCAATACTACTATTAATGTTTAAATGTTAAAACATTTCTGCTTTTAGTCTTTCCTAGCTAATAGCTATTATGGCAAATACTTAAATTATCAATTATATCTGTAAAAGTGACAACACAATTATTTATTTTTAGTATTTTATTTATTTGCAAGGTGATGTGAGAGAGAGAGAGAGAGAGAGAGAGAGAGAGAGAGAGAGAGAGAGAGAGAGAGAGAGAGAGAGAGAGAGCGCGCATGCCAGGGCCTCTTGCCATTGCAAACTCCAGATGCATGCGCCATGTGGGTACTAGGTAATTAAACCATGTCAGTAATGCTTTGTAGGCAAGTGCCTTTTAGTGTAGAGCTATCTCTCTAGCCCCACATTTATTAAAAATTTATCCATTCTTTATAATAGTGTTAACAAGAGTATTAGCAATAATAATACAATATAAGCAGAATTACTTCTCTCACAGCCCTTCATTCGGCATTTATTTGAAAAGGAATTAAAGAATCTCAAATCTTTACAGTGAACATCTTTCCAGTTTCCATTACCATGTTCTTTACTTATGGGCTCTGTTCCCAAAGACATGTCTATCAAGAATATGTTCAACTCAATTCAGATTTACTTTTTCATCTCACACAAGCTGTCTCAGTGCTTAAAAGGGCTTCTCCTCATATAAGCTTGTTGACTAGAGTTTGGAACCTAGCATCCATGGAAAGCCAGACAAAGTGGTACATGCATTTGTATGCCCAATATGTCTATGGCAATGGGAGATGGACTCAAGAGAATCTCAGGGCCCAGCTACACTGGCCTTTCCAGTGGTTAGCATTAGGAGACATCTTGTCTCAGAACAAGGTGGATGCATACGACCAACACTCGAAGTTTTCCTCCTATCTCCACATGCATGCTGTGACATACCTATCCCCTCTCACATACACACATGCATGCATGCAGGCATACATACACACAAATTCCTCTAGCCTCTTTTTACCTCTGTTTACTAACCAGTTTCAAAGCTGTTCCCACATTTAAAGTAATTGTCATAAGAGTATCTTACTTTTGGTGTAATAAAATCCAGTTGAAAAAATTACTGCAAATTTATTGATTTAACCCGAAGTTTTGATATCTCTGATTTTTGGTCAGTTATCTTGCTGAAATCAAGGGCATACATGTTGTTTGCTCCCAGAGACTAGATTAGGGATATGCTTTCATTTAGGTTGCTGGTAGAGTTGATTTTTCTTGTGGCCTTTAGTGTTAACTAAAGGCTCAGGGAAGATTGTGGAGGAGGCAGAAAGCATATAAGAACTGGAGGATGAGGAGTGTGTGGAATGCTATCTACACTCATGAGCTCAGCAGCATGGTTACCCTCCACAAGACAAGGGGAATCATTCTCTTCAGTGGTGTCAACATTGGTAATTTGCCCATGATCTTATATATAAACCTCACTTAGGCTCATATAAGCAGCCCTAAATAAACTCATTGGATCAGGAAGAAAAAAGAGATATCAAGGTACAAGTGGGACTGGTTGGAAAGAAGCAGTTCAGTGGAAGAAACAAGAGAAGGTAATGGGGGAGGAATATCATAACAATAAATCACTACACATATGCAACTGTCAAAAAATAAGTTAATTTCAAAAATATAAGATAACAAAATTTAGTGGGGTGGCGGGACTGAGTGCAGCTCAAAGGAGATGATGCACTTAGTACATGAGATACAGCAGACCAGTTCCCAGGACCTAGTAGATATAGGTACTGGGAATAGGCTGAATTTATAGAAAAAAATAGGGCCTTAAGTATATATGCTAGAAAAGATAGAAGACTGAACATCAACGACCTAAGCATTCATTAAAATTAGAAAAGGGGCTCGGGGTGTAGTTCAACAACAGAGCATTGACATAGCATGCATGAGGCCCTGGATTCAATCTCCAACACATAAACACAAATGAAAAGAAGCCAGAAAAATCTCAATTTAAACCAAAGAAAATAAAAAGAACAATACTACTATTATATATAAAATACATACACAGTGAAGAGAAACAAGCAACATCTTAAGTCTTTGGAAGGACTGCATTTGCTGGACATCCCTGAAAGTGTGCTCATATAAAATTAAATCACTTCTAGAGGAATGTGAGCAAACAGCATGTGCAGCTGCTGAATGGTGGCATTCATAGCTACTCACTCCCTACAAGCCATCAAGAGGATATGTACAAACTTTCTGTGAACAAGGAAGGTCAATTAGAGTACAGAGACCCAGTGATATAAACAGCATAATAACTGCCACAGAAACAGGCCAATGTAGACCAATAGGCTGTAATACCCAGAGATGACCAATTCAGCTATGGACACCTAATTTTCGGCAAAGGTTCCAAAAACATGCAATGGAAAAAAGTCTTTTCAATGAATAGTGCTGGTGAGACTTGACATTAACTGCTGAAGAATGAGACTGATCCATACCTTTAACCATTTACAAAAATCAATTCAAACGAAAGAAGAAACACTGAAATTGTAAGTAAAACACTTGAGGATATAGGTATTGGAAAGAAATTTCTAAACAGGAACTCAACAGCACAAGAAATAGTCTCACAAATTGACAAAAGGAACCACGTAAAATTAAAAAGCTGCATGGTAGAAGAAATTATGAAAAAGCAAATAATACAGCTGTATGTATATATGTGTATGTGTATGTTGTCTATTAATTAACAGATTAGCAGCCCCAATGAAGCCACACATAAACTATGTGACGACATCTAAAGATCCTGGCCTTTGAAGTGAAATTATACTCCTTGAAGTGAAAGTGTATGTTCTACTGGGTAAAAAGAAAGACCCATCAGGATTATTTGTAGAGATAAAAGCATAAATCTTTGAATGGACTGTATGAAGGATATTTAGATGTTATATGTTAGATATTTTATCTAAACCTACGGAACAAAAATACTCTCTAACCTCAATTATAGATAAATTTGGTTATATAGCTATACACAAGTGACAGGAATAAGCAAAATAAAAGTAAACACTGCCATTCAAAAAACTATGCTGGTTCGGAAAGTGAAACTAGCTCCCCTCCTGGCTACCCTCATAGTGCTGGGGAGCCCTATTGGAACTGCCTAAGGAAAGTGGTCACCAACAACATGGATAAGCAGGGGACCCTGCAGACTATGAAATCAAACAGCAGACAAGATGTACACACTTATGTAATAGTGGCACGTACCCTCTACAGGTAACCACATATTCTCTGATTGGACTTAAGGCCTGTTCAGTGGGAGGGAACTCATATCTGACACTGGAAACCAAGCCAGAATCCCATAGTCAAGATAGAGTAGCTGGTACACCAAAAACTTCCTAAACAACTTTACATACTCCCTTTAACCGAAATTTCTCTCATGCTGGTAGGAAAATCTGTTTTATAGGTGGCAGAGAAATCGGAGAGTCTTGATCCATCAGTAAGAAAGAAGATAGCCAACTCCCCACCATAAGACTTTCTCCTCCTCTATGACATCTGCAAGGGCTCAGGAGAAATTGCAGAGGAAGAGACATCATGAATACTGCTCATACTGATAGCCTGACAATCAGGCTCAGGATGATGGCGATAGACACTTAGAATAATCAAATCCTATGTAAGCAGAAATCCAGAGGCTACAAGGAACTCAACACTTATAATGCCAACAGGCCTGCCATGGCTCAGAGACCTTTGCAGAAGAGGGGAGACAGAAAGATTTTAAGAGCAACAAAGTGGGTAGGAATATCCTGATGCATGGTTCTCTGCTGCCTCACAGGGACTGACTGAGGCCTTCATTAACCCACAGTGACTACCGTAACCCCAGAGTAGGGCCCCCAGGGTAATGAAAGTTAGGGTGAAAGGACAATAGGGTATATATAGCCTGTTATAATAGTATATAAATTTTCAAAACAAAGTACTAAAAATTATTGTCATAATCTAAAAGAGAAATAAGTAAACATTCCACCTTCTATTTTCTCTCTTTTCTTAGTGATGAGACACCTCGTCCTTTAAATTAATACAACAACCCATTTTAGAATCTAAAGAATTAACTAGGCATGGTGGTGCATGTCTATAGCAGTTAGTGTCTCCTTGCTGAGACAAAACACCTGACCAAAAGCAACTTATGGGAAGAAAGGGTTTATTTTAGGATTGCAGCTTCAAAGGGAAGTTTCATAGCTATGAAGTCACTTTGCCACACATCTGCGGGAGAGGGAGAGAAGAGAGAGACAATAGCTAGCTATCTTCGAACATCCTGTGGGCTCGACTAATGAAGTCCAAAGTCTGCTCCCAGAAACAAACCTCTTCTAGCAAGACTTCATCTCCCTAACACTCCACCAGCTGGGGACTAAGCAGGAAGCTCAGACCCAAACACTTGAGGCTATAGAGGACATTTATGCTCAATCCACCACAATGTCTATTATTCCCACATGAAGGAGGTTGAAGGAAAATTCCAAGTTCTAGGCTAACATGAGCTATATGTGAGTTCAAGACCACTACAAGTGACATGGTGAAAACCTATCAACACTATTCCCTAAAACTTAGTTCCTATTTTCATTTAATAACAAAATACTTGCACTTTTATTATTTCTTTTGAAGCATAAAGTTTTCTTCAAGTATTTTTATGATTATTGGACATCTTTAAGAGTTCTGAAGAGGAAAAAGGATAGATGGTAACTAGAGGGTGAAAGTCAATGAAGGATGTAGGTCAGAAGTAAAGTGTTTGTCTAGTACATGAGGACTAAATTTGATTCTTACGATGGGAAAACAAACAAGCTGCAGAGAGTAAACATCAGTATGAAGTATGTAAAGACAAAGTTCCATGGAAACAAAGCCATGGGGTGTGCAAAGCATTAGGTGAGAAGAAAAGTGAGACAATGCAAACAACTGGGACAAAGTTTGAAGAGTCAGAGTATTTTCTAACTGACATAGTTAAAAAGTCAAAGTTATGACATTAGTTGAAGTGTTAAAACTAACTTCTTAGAAAATTCCTATTACTGAACTGCTTGCAAAGCTTGAAGGCCCAGGTTCAATTTCCCAGTACCCACATAAAGCGAAATGCACAAAGTGGCACATGTGTCTGGAGTTCATTTGCAGTGGCAGGAGGTGTGCTCATTCTATCTCTTTCTCTCTCTTCCCTCCTCTCTCTCAAATAAATAAGTATTTCTTAAAAAAGAAAATTCCTATTACTGAAGGACATAAAACTGTATAATAGTACTTTTAAGTTTTGCTCTGGGTATAGAAAGGAAGGTATTGCCAAGGGCAAGATTAGAAAGAATGAAAATAGATTTTCATTTCTTAAAATGGCATATAGTAAATCTAAAAAAATTTGCAATCATGTAGGCCATTAAATAGTGAACTCACGGTGGTGATTTTGCCTTTTCTTTTGACCGGAAGAAATGGACATGCTCTGACTTGGAGATCTTTAATGGCAGCAGTCATTGTGTTGCTTTCGAGGTTACCTTTATAACAAATTTCACACTGTGTTGTAATGACAAAAGCTGGAGCATCATTTCTTGTCATGTCAGCCACAAACACAATTTCTGGATTTTTAATAAGAATATTCATTTCCCATTTGCCTAATTCCTGTACAGGTGCTAAAACAGAAAAAAAAACCATTTATACAAACAAATTCTTATTTTACATTACTTAGGACTGATTTATTGCTTATGAGAAATGGTTACCTTGTTATAAATGACAAGTACAATAAAAAATCTTGGATATCAAACACACATATATCCTCTCTCTCACTGCAAACAGAATGCAAAGCCTTCATGTGCTAAGTAAGCACAGTCTCTAGCACCAAGCTTCAACTCAGTTCAGACTTAAACAAGCTCTATACATAAGACAAAGAATCTGAAAAATACTCCAGTGTTAGAGCTGGAACCTAATCTAATTTACAACTTTCACAGACACTTAATTCTAAATATGAGGGATTGGTTATTATACCCCTGCTTGTTTTGTTCCACCATTAAATCTGTTCATTTAACTATAGAGAAGGACAATTACTCTAATATAAGTCTCATAATTTTTGAACACTGTATGCATGCACGGGTTCAAAAATCTGAAGGTGACCTAGTAGTACATACCTGTAAGTCCAATATATGGAAGGTAAAGACAGGAGGATCAGGAGTTCAAGTTCATCTACACGTCATAGAGAGTTCAAGGTCTCCTGGGCTACATGAGACCTTGCCTTAAATTTTTTTTAAAAAAAAATACAAATTGTGTATCTTATTATAAAATACACTATGGTTTTCCTCAAATCTGAAATTTTTTATTAATCCATTACTGTTGATGTTCCTAGGCAGGGGTTTCACTCTAGTCCAGGCTGACCTGGAACTCATACTATAGTTATAGGCTGGCCTCAAACTCATAGGAATCTTCTGACCTCTGCCTCCCAAGTGCTGGGATTAAAGGTGTGCACCACCACGGCTGGCTGTTAATGCATTTTCTTTGATCATCTAAAAGGCTAATAAAAATAAGTATTGTTGAAACGTTTCATATAAGTACCTTGCCGATAACCGATTATACCACTGGAGCTCCTTGTTGAAGCATTTCAATAATTCAAATATAAAAATTTTCAGTTGAAAACTAACCTTCTTTAGAAGTCCATGCTTGAGTACTGGTGTCTGCAGCCAGGCCATCCATATAGGCATCATAAAAAACGTGTCCAACAGTCATCAGAAATTCCACGCTTGCACAAACATACATTTCTTGAAAAACTGCATCAGTCACACAACTATCTCTGACATTTCTATACTTTACATCCATCATGTCCTTTTTGTCAAATCCAACCGTCAATCCTATCATTCTGAAAAATTTAACAATTCTATGTATATATATCTTAAAAAAATAATCACAAAAAATCACAAAATATTAAGAACTTCTTATCTTTCAATGCCAGCAAATAGGCATATTGGAGGCATGTATTGAAAGGGAAGATCCACAAAGCACTCTAAGTACTGGATGGACTTACACAACTTCTGGAACCTAATCGTTTCAGAAATTAGAAAATCTGTGTCTAAGAAATTATTAGAGTTTTGAATGTTAACATACATTTTCTTTGCAATTTCATGTATTTCCTATTTAATTTCACTACTCATTTCTACTTATTCAATAAATCCATCAACTACTCACTAATGAATACATATAACTTAACTAGGACATTTCACTTAAACTGAGTAGTATGACTTGATTGAAATGAAGTGTGGAAGACCCTAACAGATAACCAGAAGGTAAAATGAAATTCTGGGAATAAGTTCTATAAAATAAAGGAACACTTTCTTAAGAAAACTTTAGAACACTATTATAATACACACCTAGGAGTTGCTTTCTTAACATGAGGCCTTGTATCATCTAAAATACAATTTTTTAATGAGAAAGCAAAGAATGATGAATCATCTGAATACATTTTTAAAGTACTTATAATATTTTCCAATTTAAATTCAGCAAGTTTCAGAGAAGGATCACGGACATCTGTAAAGGTAGCCTGGAAAAGAAGAAAACCATCCAAAAATTACACAGAAACATAAGTTCAAAGTGTACTTTATAACTGATTGAACTGTAACAAATTATGGCATCCGCTTTTAAGAAAGATAGAATTCTCTATTTTCTTTCTTTGTTATTCTTTCCTTTCCTTGTCCTTCATGCTATGGACTAAACTCAGGACTTTGTGTATGCTAAATACACTATCACTGAACACCTCATATTTAAAAAGTTAACTGTAATCTCCAAAGACAATTTTAAATTTATTTTTACATTATTAGCTATATGAAAATTAACTTCTTTCAAAGTAGAAATGAATAATTATTAAAGTGAAAATATCACATTTTTCTCAGAAGAAAACTATAAAATGCACATAAAATACTTACAATTGGTATTTAATAAACAAACATACAGTGAAATATTTTTCATAAATATAAGCATTTTCTCTTCTTCCTCAGCATACCTGTTTAGGACCTGGATTATATAATGTCATGGTGAGGTATTCAGTTCTGAAACTCATGTTTACTGTCGTCTTAACTTGAGAAGCGTGTGGATGTACCTCTACCACAGCAGCAGTCACTACAGTTGCTCCTTGAAACATTAGGACCAATGAATAAAAGGAAAAGTAATATTAGTGCTGGAGATGTCTCAGTGGAAAACACACTCAAGCTAGAGTACCTGAGTTCACTCCCCCAAGCCCACATTAAAAAACTGGAAGCTGTGGCAGGCTTTTAGCAGGCAGATGTTGACTGATACCAACACGAAGATGGGAGGCAGAGGCAGGAGGACTTCGTGTAAAATCCTGGCAGTAAAGAACAGATAGCCGAGGGAGAATCCAGAGTAAGAAAGGCAGGACCTACTTGGAAGCTGTCATCTGACCTCCACAAGAGCACCTGGCACACAAGTACACACACTCACATACAAATGATTACACATACACAAATAATAATGATTGAAGAATATTAATTAAACATTCAGAATTTGCTTCCTTTTGGAGATTACATTTCCATTTGTATAGAAAAAGAAATTGTAGCATTGAGATTATTTTAGAAATTAAGTAAAACATGGAAATGAACACTAATTTCTCTAATGCAGAGTTTAGTATTCAAACTTTACTTTTAAGAAAACTAGATCCAAACAAAATACTTTTAAAATTGTTCCATTTGTCAGGATTTACAAACCTTTGTTTTCTCCACATTTAATTTTTTTTCTTCTTTTGGGACTGGGGTAATGACTCTGGTTAAAGGCCATGGTTGGCAAAACCTGCTGGCCTTGGCTCTTTTCCCTAGTACCCATATAAAAGCAGACACAAAAAGTGGTGCATGTGTCTGGAGTTAGTATGTAACTACAATAGACACTAATAATACTCTTTTTCTCTCTCATAAAAAATAAATATTAAAATATTTTTCTTTTGTGTGTTGTAGTGTGCCATAATACATGCACATGTGCATGCCCCATGTGTAAACTTGAGAGGCCAGAAGAAAACAAAGAAGGACCTCCCTATTGTTCATTGATTGTTTCCATAAGAAGGAACCTCACACTGAATTTGGAGTTGCCATGTTTTAGTCAGACTGGCTGACCAGTGAGACCCAGCAATTCTTTTTATTTTATTTTTTTTGGTGTGTGTGGGGACGGTGGTGTGTGGCAGTGCTAAGGATTGAACTCAGGATGAATCAGGCTCTCTCAGGCCTTCACAATTGTGCAGCAAATATTCTTAAGACCCTGAACCATCTCCCCAGTTACACACCTAAATTTCATATATATATACATTCCTGTGGCACATGTGAAAGGACTTAGAATGAAACACATAATTGCCTCAATTTCTAAACCTCCAAATACAAGTACTACAATTTCTGGTTATTTGTTATTAACTGTGATAAAATTTGTATAGAGTGAAATACATACACCTCATCTGAAAATTTTAATGAGACTTGATGAAGTTATACATTCATGTATCCAATACTCCAATTAAGACACTGAATATTTAAATCCCTCCAGAAAGTTACCTTGTATTACTTTTCAGCCAATCCTCCAAAATTCCTACCATTCTAGTCCCCAGATCTCTGTTGTGGAACTTCATTTAAGTGGAATGATACAGATTGTACTCTTTCATGTCAGGCTTTTTAAGTAACATTTTTTGAGATTCAACCACGTTGTCATACAAAATGAGCACAATTTATGCATTCTCTTGTTGCTATCTGGAGCATTTATATATTTTGATTGCTATGAATGAATTATTTCACCTACACATACAGTATTTTAGGGTAGGGTGTGGTTAAATATTTAGACCTAAAAAACACTGTGTTAGGTAGATATTATGTTAACTAGTAAACTCTTTTTCAAAGACAATGCCAGAATGAATAAAACCTAAATCTCTGTATGCCAACTAGAAATAAAATTTTAAAAATCCTCCAGTATAGGTATGTTTACTTCTGAATCTGACTTACTTTTGATGAACAGAAATTTTAAATTCTGATAGCCTACTTTATAAAGTCCTTTTTCATGACTAGTCCCTTTATATTTACCAAAAAACAAAAACACAAAACCTGGCAACCTTAGAGCCAATAATAATTAGCTTTAACATTTTCTTCAAGAAGTTAAAATATTTTAGCTTCTGAATGAATGCTTATTATTCATTTCAAATTAATTTTTTATGTATGGTATAAAGGAACAGATTCAATTACTTGCACATTAACTTAATTGTGACAATACCATCTGTTAACAGGTCTCTGCTTTCCCTATTCAATAATCTGGTGAAAATCAATTTTGCGTAGTTACTAAATTTTCTATCCTCTTCCAAGCTAACTGCTTTGTCAGTATTCCATGAGTCATTTATCACAGATTTTATGACAAGTCTTAAAGTTAGATGGTAGAACCTTGGTGGTTCTCTCACAAATTCTTCCCCAAAGCTCTTCCTGGTTCTCAGGATTTCTGTATAAATTATCAAAGCAAAATTTAAATTTATATTAAAGTCTGACTAGGATTTATGTCAAATACATAGTTCAATGTGATAAGGACATATTTTTTAATAATATTAAGATATTTTTCTATCACAAACATGGTAACCTCCATATATATAAAATTTCATTTTTTTCATTAAGATAAACCTCTTGCATATTTGTTAAACTTATCAAACTTATCAAAACTTAAAGTTTTGATCCTTGTACAGAGTAATTTTAAATTTTATTTTCCAACTACTACTAATAAAAGATTAAATAATTCTTGGATTGATTGAGGACTTCTTAGGATTTTCCATACAATGAATCTAGCAGTCTGAAAAAATTGTAGGGGAATATTTTCTACTCTCTGAATCTATTAATCCTTTGCTTGTCTTTATCGCTCTGCCAATTTCTGGTAGTAGTGTTGACAGGAATAAGGATCATGGTAGACATTCCTGTCTTATTCATTTTAAAAGAGAAATTAACAATACTCCATATCATTAAATAAGCTTCTTGGAAATTTCTTGTTTTTATCAGGAATAGTTGCTAGATTTTACCAAATGTTTTGTTTCTGCATCTGTTAATTATATGAGTTTTTCCCATTTTTAAATTGGTGAGTTTACATTATTTTATTTTTTAGTTCTATAGGAACTTTACCTTTCAAGATTATTCACAATTACTCAAAACAAAAAAAAAGTAAAAATACTAAGAATTTTTGTTACAACAAGATTAGTAATTTTGTTCAAAGAAAAAAATTCAACTGACTACTGACATAGACAATTTAAAAAGTGCCTACGTGAGATTATCTTATTAGGAAGAGATTTATAAATCCTATTTTATCATTCAGAATTAGACAAAGGTAAAAAGGAAGGCAGAAGAGAGGAAGTGAAAAGGTGGTAAGGGTAGGAAAGGGGAGGCAAGAAAGCAGCAGCAGAAGAGGTGGGAAAGACAACAGAGAACAGACTAAAAGCTTACCTTCTGAGTGGGTTGAAGCATTACTGACTCCAGCTGTAACAATCCTTTGGTCTTTAACTACATCAGAAGGGACATTTATATTTTCTTCATCCCATATATTGCCATACAAGGTTTTAAAAATAGTTGTTAAATCTTCTTGACTAAGAATGAACTATTAGAAAAAAATAAGATCTTAGAAAAAGGAATCCACATAAAAAAAACAAGATTAATATTCCTACTTACTGCACTTAAAGTTCTCATAAGAGAAAAATGAAAGGCTACTTCATTTCAGTTCTCTACAAAAGCAATTCTTTTGACCTGAAATTCACTATAGTCTTTGGGTGGCCTAAAAATAATGATGATCCTCCTACCTCTGCCTCACAAGTGTTGGGATAAACGATGTGCACCACTGCGCCTAGCTTCAAAAGCAATCTTTTAATGTATTAGAGTTTTACTAACTGAATATTCAGATTTCTACATAATCATGTGATATGTAGTAGCTTATAACATATGGAGATGGCACAGAAAGAGATCATTGGGCTGAAACTGTTGCCCATTCACCTGCAATTGTTTGAGAGATTACAACCACTGAGATTGAGCCAGTTGGTCTGCACTGGAACAGCATGAAGAATGTGGACTCTTTGAAGTAAGGGGCCTGAATGCTTTGTCCCCCCACCCAGATTGACAAACTGGTAGCCCACCTAGTTCTGTGGAGTGGAGTAAATGCAGGAAAAGAGGGTCATTGGATTTGAAACACAGTTTTGTTTTTGAAAAATGGCCATGGGCAATGTGAAGCAGGTGTGCTGCATTGCCTACGTGGAGGACAATGGAGCCATGAGGATGAACTGTGGATTGCAATGGAGACCCAATGAGATGCCAGAACTATGGATGACTGCCAAGGCAAACTACCAGCATGGAATGAAGTTTTCCCAGATTGTGAGTAGCTGAGCTGGAGGGATGGAATTGAATCTCCAAGAGACTTGTTATTGGTTAGAATCATTGAACTTGGAGTTAGAGATTGATGCTACTCTGCTTGTTTTAAATCTTGTGTTGGTTTGTGATGGTAAGATGTCTGTAGGGACCACCCTTCCCCTTCCAGCCCCTCCCCTTGAATGGGAGGTGTCTAGTTAGAGCTACAACCTAGGTGCTAAAATTGATTGGTCAGGTATGAACCAATTAGCTGTCCCTCTAACTCACCTAGGGAGGACTTAAAACTAGCTTCCCTAGAGGAAGTAGGCCCTCTTCCCACACATGGCAATGGAGTAGGACTGCTGACCCAGGCCTCAGTGAGGTAAGGCCTGTACCCCTACCCCAGCTGATGGCTGGGGTAGGAGGGCAGGCTCCAGACATTTCTCTCATGAACCTCTCTCTCTCATAAAGGGAGCTTTCTGTTATCTTTTCTTGGGCTGTTTATCTAACTAAATAATATAAGCTCTGTGAACTCTCTGACACGTGTTTTCCCCACACTGATGGCAAGAAAATTCCATAACTTCCCACATGATAAGTGGGAAATTTCCCCATCCAACTCCCCTTTTCCTTATATACTAAATTAGAATAGATGTGTAATTAAAGTTTAATTCTGTCCCTGTGTACAATTCTTTGGCATTAGAGGACAAGAACTCGGAGTAGGAGGAGGGGGAAGGGAAGATTCCAAAACTCTCCCCCCCCCCGTGTTGCTTACAATTATTAATTAGCAACAACCCATATCAGGTTCAGTATGTTTTTGCCATGCCTCATGTTATGTTTTACAGTGTGAATGTTCTGTACCATTACGGGTTTATTTTTTGGTATTGTGGCTCAGTTGAAAGCTGTGGGGACTTAAGAGTTGAGCTGAACACATTGTATTTACATCATTTATGATTATTAGTTTGTGGGGGCCAGGGGTGGACTGTCATGGTTTGATCCAGGTATCCCCCACAAACGAATGTGTTCTAAATGATTGATCCTCTGCTATTGGCAATTTGGGTTTTACAACCTTGCTGGAGCTGTGTTGAGGGTGGGCTTATGGGGTAATAAGCCAGCTTCCCCTTGCCAGTGTTTGGCACACCTTCCTGCCATTGTTTACAGTGCTATGACGGAGGTGATGTCCACCCCTCTACTCATTCCATGATTTTCCCTGCCATGATGGAGTCTCCCCTCGAGTCCATAAGCCAAATAAACGCATTCCTCCACAAGCCACTTTTGCTTAGCTTCTTTCTGTGCACCAACTAGAAAGCTGACTGCAACAGCAACACTAATGAAGCCATGAATAATGTACCATTTTTATGAGTGTGCCATAAATATTCAATCATTTTAAACTTTTAAAATTAACGTTTTTGTCATGTAACAACTTCACACTTATTTAACAAAATATATTTGTATAATGAGTATTATGTTACAATGTACTTTATATGAATTATTTTATTCAAAATTCATAAAACCCTAGGAATTCAGAATAAAATCGTGATGTCATAAGAAGTTGAAGTAATGCAATCAAATTCACATATAATTAAGAACTAATTCCAAAGCCTATGTGCTTCAATTTTAGCCTAAAAGCAATAGCAAAGGCCTGTCTTAAGAAAGATGATGATTAACTGTATGTCACCTTGGCTTGTTCATAGTTCATACTTTGTCAAATACTACTTATGATTTTTCTGTAAAGGTTTTGATTTTTTAGATAAGAATAATGTTTAAGTCAAGGTTAAGTAAATTATACTGTCCTACCTAATATAGATGTCTCCATTAAATTCTCTTACTACATCTAATTAACTAGAATTTGATTCTTTTATGTAACTTACCACAGGCTGTAACTACATTATATGTGTTTTTACTTTTTTACAATCTACTGCATATTATAGTCCCCCATCACCTACCCCTGACTTTCAGTGGGAAGTTCCATGATGTCAGAGATGTCATAGCATCTTTGTGATTCTTCAATATCTAGCAATATCAAGGTTTAGCACTTAACAGGCACTGAAATATTGGCAAAGAATGAAGACTATTTAACAAGCTCATGTTAGTGAATCATTAATGTGAACAAGCTGATTATACATACACTACCAAAAACAATTCATGTACCCAAGCTAGTATTTATCAAACAAAGTAGAAGTAAAAAGCAACCAGAAAGTTACCTCCATGGGCTTTAAGTGAGCATTTACATTAAAATGAGGAACTTCCTGGTACCACTCCCAGGATAAGTTCCTCTCCACAATCACTTCCAAGTTCAAAGGCAGTAACAGATCCAGTACTTCTTGGTATTTCCCTTTCACAAACTGAGACCTATCAATAGAAATAAACTCTTGAGCTACTTTGTATACATTCAGGGAAGAAAAAATGAAGATTAGCTTTGAAGTATTATTTTATATAAAATATTCTAACATCATTAGTTTTGTGTGTAAACAGAAAAATACTATTAGTGTTTCAGCTTTATTAGTTTTAAATTTTTAAAAATTTCTCTGAGGAGACCAAAGGTTGAAGGTGCCTTTCTCATTAGCTTCTACCTTAAAAAAAAAAAAAAAAAAAAAAAAAAAAGACAAGACTTCTCACTGAACCTGGAATTCACCAACTGGCCAGCAAACCCAAGAGATCCTCCAATCTCTGCCTCTCTAGTATTGAGATTACAGATGAACCATACCTTCAATCACACCTGCTTGTCTACAATTCAGCTTTGAAGTGAGGAGATGGCTCAGTTCTGAATAACACTGGCCACACAAGCATGAGGACCTGTGTTTGATTCCCAGCAACCACATAAAAAGTCAGGCATGGCCACACACGTCTATAATCTCATCACTGAAAGTGGCAGAGATAGGAAAATCAAAGGGGTCTACTTCTCAGCAGGTCTGACAAAAAAACAGTCGCTGCAGGATCAATAAGAGACTGTTTCAAGGAAAAAGGCAGAACAACAGAGGAAGACTAGTCTCCTGTGGCCTCCACATTCGTGTGTGCAGGGTAAACCCAACAGTACACACACACAGACAACACACACACAAATACATTTTTCAATAAATCTGCCTTGCTCAAATACAACAAGGTATTGAATTTCAAATACAAACTAAGTACTACATGAAAAAGCTCATATTTAATTCCTCTTTAACAACAATAGAACCCATAATGTGGCCTCAATGCCATCTTCTCCTTTATTTCTTCTCTTTCTACTGGGTCATTTAAGGTATCGTTTGAAGGCTTACCTTCTGCCACATCCTTAAATAATGGTGTTCCTTATCTCTTTTCCCAACAAGCCCTAATATACAACCTTTCTCTGTGATGTTACTCATTCCAATGTTTTCAGGAACTTGTCAAGGATTACTAACCTCTCAAGTTTAGAAATTAAGCAAAGCCACTCTCCTAGCATCCAGGACACATACCACCTATCTTTAGCTCTTTGTAGATATCAGCACGTGGAAGCTTTATATTCACATCCGAGTTACTCTGTCCCTTAGAATAATCCTTTTATATTGCCACACTATTTTTACTTCACTGCTCTCTTACCTCAGTAAACTGAAATCAAGTGCTGATTTAAGTATGAAACCTAAAATGAATTTAAGATTTCAAATCAACAATCTCTACTACCGTCTAAAGAAACTTAGAAAAGAAGCAAAGCTAAACCCAATGTTAGCAAAAGGGAATAATAGTTAAGTTTAAAACAACAAAAGAGAAAACAAAAAGCCTAAAGAAAACAGTCAAATCAAAAGCAGTGTTCTTAATAAAATTAATGTTTCTATTCAGAATGATCAACAAAAAGCATACATGGAAATATTAAAAATGAAAGAGATGGCATCATACAATTATTAATGACTATAAGAGGAATATTCTGAATAGCTTTATACAATTAAGTACAAACTTATTTTAGGTGAGTTATTTCTCAATAATGTTGCTTTAAAAATATTCAAAGCTAAAAATAATATTAAAAGCTGACAAGAGTATAGACTGGGTGAAAGAAACTGCAAAGTGAATAGATGGATTATATTAGAATTTTTCTTATGTCTTCCAAAGCTTTACTAGTTACAAAACATTCATAAGGAACTACAAAATATATACAAATATACTTCTTCAGATAAGTTTACAGTTTTCCCAACTACCTAAGTAGCATTTTCAAAATGTTTCCTAAGTTTTTAGAAAGCTAGAATAGACCTTTCTAGACAATGCTTAGGGGAGAATAGGGAGAATCACAAAACCAAGTAGAATTATAACAACATAAAATGATAAGATAAAAAGAACATTCAAGATACTAAGATCTTCTATGGAAAAATTCAAGAAAGAACTGCATGTGCACACATACACACTTAGGAAAAGCTTACCTGTAGAGTCTCATCTCGCTCAGCTGAATTGTTATCCAATCAATAACTGGTGGGGGGTTGCTCTGGGTCTCTGTTACCATAACAAATTTATTTTTCATTGTAATGAGCCCAAAATCAGCAACAAAAACATTCTGAGACACGGGAGACTGTGGGATAACCACAACCGGAGCTTTGATGTTAACGTCCAATGCAAACCGGGAGCTCCTCTGTGCCAGTTCTTTCACCCCAGTGGCAGCCATTCCTGCAGCTTGAACAGTTGCTTCAGCCAAGGCTTCTTTAGCTGCTTGAAAATTATCTACAAAAGCCTATAAAGATGACAGAATTACTTTTTTTTTGAGTGTGTATGTGTGTAGTGTACATGCATGTGTACAGGTATGTCTGGGGGCCAGAGGTCATTATCAGGTGTCTTCCTCAATAGCTTTCCACCTTATTTATCAAGACAGGTTCTCTCAATGTCCCCAGAGGTCACAAATACAGCTAGTCGAGCAGTCAGCTTTCCCCAAGGATTCTTCAGTCTCTGCCTCCAGAACACTGTGATTGCAGGGTGCATCAATATGCCCAGCATTTAGTGGCTGTTGAGAATCTGAACTTGGGCCCTCATGCTATGTGAGGAAAGCACTTTATGGAGTTATCACCTCAGCCCCAGAACTACATTTTTACTGTTACTCTTTTTTTTAAAATATTTTATTTATTCATTTTCAAGCAGAGATACAGAGAGAGAGAGAAAGAGAGAGAGAGAGAGAGAGAGAGAGAGAGAGAGAGAGAGAGAGAGAGAGAGAGAGAGAGAGTATGCCAGGGCCAACACCTTGTAAGTCTGGCTTATGTGGGTCCTGGGGAATTGAACCCATGGCCTTAGGCACTGGAGGCAAGTGCCTTAACCGCTGAGCCATCTCTCCAGCCCTTTACTGTTACTCTTAATAAGACTTATTACATAAACAGTACTTAACATTTTACCCCCACAAAAACTTTTGATGTACTACAATCAAACATAATTTATTACAATTTAATATTAAATCTTAATTTTCTCTTGGAAAAATTGAGAAACAAATATACAAGCATACTTATAAAATAAAAATCTAGCCCCTAGAACAAGCAAACAATGGATATTGGAATGTTTCACTGACATTTTCTTTAAATTGCATTTTCTTTAATGACTGAACAGTAATATTTTCCTACACAGACTTAATAGAAAGCTTACTTATACTTGCAATATTTTCTTAAAAACCTATAAAATATTAAAGAACTCGAGAATGAGTTTTCTAATATCCAAATTCTAAAACAAAAAACAAGAAAACTTCAATAACATAAACAGAACTATCTAAATTAAAATTTCATGCTCAGAGAAAAAAACATTTCCTTTTAGTAATTTTTTAAGTATAAGGCTATAGCAAAAGGGCTTGGTTATATTCAGGGCAATAAAAATTATATAAAGAGTGCTCATTCATCTTTACTTTTTGTTGTACAAAAGGGCTTTATGGAAAACACAATGGTAACTCAATTTAAAAAATTACATAAAGTTAGAATAAATTCAAAATTCTCAAATAAGGGAAGAGGGCTCCACATCCCCAGATATAACCAAGTAAGTAAATATTATTTCCTTGCTTTCAAATGCTGTCATATTTTCCCCTATTTATTCTCTTACAACCTTAGATTTGATTATTTAGTTTATATACCAATTAATAGACACTGTTAGAAAAGAATAGTGATGCCATAGAAAACAACACAGGAATGACACTCACAGGAGAAAGTGGATCACAGTAAGGATAAAACCAAAAATCAAAAAATGAAAACTGAGCTAAAAATTCGGAGGCCCAAAGTCCTTATTATTGGGTATCCACAGAATTATGACACAATCAAAAGAGTAATTTTCTTTGATGATTTAAGACCAAAAAAGAAACTTTAATTATGTTTGATATTTTTATTTTGTTTTATATTTTTTAGAGCTGCAAGTCAGAAAATGTAAAGACTTAAGCATGTCATGTATAAAGACTTCAATTTTACTTGGCATACTACATATTAGCATATTAACATAAAAGCATATTTTTTAAAGATCTAGATATTCCTATGTGAAAATATTAAGATAAACAAGGTATAAAACACTTTGTGAAGTCATGATGAATGCTATTCAGAAAATAATTTTAAAAATATTTTTATGTTAAGTAAGGATCCTTATCATTATTTATCCATGCTTGACATACAGAATTTTCAACTAGAATAAAAATAATAATTGATTATATACTTACCATTATGGAATATAGAAATTTTGTAATAAACACTACTTCAATGCAACCAACAGTTAAATTAACTTGACTGTCAACTACATTCATATCTGTATAGGCAGAACCAGCAGTTGCATCCATGTAAGAAATCATTCTGAAGCTGAAAACTTCTTTTCCAGTTATATAAACAGCCTTAATGAGAGAAAATTCCAATTATTACAATTCACTTTTGAGCACCTAGGACTGTATTGGCTACATTCTCCTTGCTTAGAAAGTAACAGAAATCAAGTACAGGAGGTATTTAATTTCAAACTCCAAATATGCATGACCAAAAAGAACTTCTTGAGTTGGCCATGGTGGTGCATGCCTTCTATCCCAACACTGGGGAGGTAAGAGTATCTTTGTGAGTTCAAGGCCAGCCTGAGACTACATAGTGAATTCCAGGTCAGCTTGGGCTACAGCAAGATCCTACTTTGAAAAACAAACAAATAAACAACCTTCTCCACATCAAATTCTAACTTAAATGCCAAGAGTAAAGAACAAAATAACTGAAAGCAGGAAGAGCAAAGAGTCAAGTTATTTACAAAGGCAAAAACCTATCAGAGCACAAGCAGACCCCTCATCAGAAATCCAAAACAAAAATAACTGCAAAACAACATTACTATATCCAGCAAAGTTATTCTTTAAAGTTGAAGAAGAAATAAAGACATGATAAATATAAAATAAACTCATGACCACTAGGTCATTATTGCCAATGATCCCTAATGGAATAAAGCAAACAAAGGAGGAAAAAAGATACAGTCATGAGAGCTCAGAAAGTAGATATAAACATAAGATTTAGGAAAGAATGAAGTATTAGTAAATGTTTATTATTATAATGGGAGACATAATTATTGTATAATTTATAATAATAACCCTAAAAGTAAAAGTTTTAATGTTTCAGTCAAGAATCAGAGACTAGGGGCTGGAGAAATAGCTCAGTCAGTAAAGCACTTGCTGTATAAGAATGAGAACCCGAGTTCAGATCCTCAGTACCCATGTAATGTTTTACAATGCTGATTAATTACCTCATGAGATGAGCTTTGTACCTTTGGTTCACTATAAATCCTAAATGTCATTAAATTTACAAAAAAAGTACCAAGTTATCTTCTGCAAGTCACTTTGTAATATAGGATTATCACTGTCTGCCATTATCCTAATCAACCCCACAGAAGATTTGATGGACAAATTAAAGAGGACAAAGGTTGACATTAGGTGCAGGTACAGGGAAAATAAAATACCACCCTATAAAGTGGCCATTTATATTAAAAATCTGTACACTAAATGGTGAGCTCACCACATCCTTATTCCAATTGGTTCCCACTATACAGACTGTCAAACTTCTATTTACAGTATGTTTCTCAAAGGAAAATGACTTGGCTAACAGAGGGGAAAAAGGTTTCTCTCAATTTATAAGACTTTAAAATTGCTTGACTACTGCCTATTCAACTACCATGATATTTAACCATCCAAAGACATATCTACACAAGGGTTCCAGTCAGCTTAAATATCTAGAGAAAACAAAGTCCTTAGAGAGGAATTAATGTTGTAGGGTAATCAAAATTGCCATCAGTATTTACTGGGCTTTAAGTTCACTTAGGAAAGAAAATCAAAGCCATGAATTTGAAATCCAGTCAAAATTCCCTATAAATATAAATATCAAGGAACATGTGAGCTATGCCAAAGAAATATACAAGACAATTAACTTTTGCTAGAGATATACCTCCGTAGTAGAGTGCAGAGCTAGCATGAGTGAAGCACTGATTCCAATCCCTAGCACCAGGAAAACTAAAATAATAGAGAATGGATGTCTGAGAAGCAATAATGATTGGCAATATCAGCATGTAGACTAATAACATAGTCCATATAAAATATAAAGAAATGTTTGAACATATCATTTTACAAATCATTTAATATTATTGAGGATAGTCATTGAATTTTAGACATCATAAGTTGTTTGAAATTCACTCATACACCAACACCCCTGAGCTGCTTAAAATGTCCCCTCCCTTTGTCATTTTTTTTACAGAACATTCATCCATCCCAACGATTCAAAATGTTGCATATCTGACTTCCATTAACCACACACACACAAAAAAAAAAAAACCCTGATAATCCAGCATCAGAGTCATTCAGATAAGTTCCCTGGAAAACCTAGGGTCGCTGTTGATGGACCTTAATAAAGGCAGGATCCCTCAAGTGGTCTCTACTTCTCTTTCCTTTCATCTCTCCATTCTCTCTCTGGCAGGCATACACATTTCATACCCACTGGTTGGGCTCCCATCTGCCAACAGGCAGATCTATGGTTAAAAAAGAAGCAGACATGTTTGCATTTCATGCTTTCTTGTGTTGTCTTTCCTTTTTCTCTACCAATATATCCATACCTAGACAAGTAGGTATCTTGGCTTATGGCCCCTCTTCAAGGAAAGATCATCAGACAGATTGAAAGAAATCATATAAAATTGGGAGGAGGGTACAGAAGCTAGAAAGACAAAAATACAGAGGGAGGGAAGGAAACTATGTGCCCATTTTTTTGAATATACAAAATGGTGAAATTCTTTGCCCCATCCTATGCCAAAAAGCCCAGAATTTCATTGTACTTTCAGATTTTATTATCACTTAAAAGAAAATAGGGAGACAGTCTAAATATCAGGAAAATGTAATCAACCAAAATCCAAGCTGGGAAAAATATTGCAGAATAGATACAATAGCAACAAATGATACACGCAAGAGAGAATGAAGATCAACTGATTGTTTGAAGGTCATTTGTAGGTTAAGAGAGAATGAAGAGACACATCAGCCCAACACATGTTGAGGATCCTAATCCAAACTAAATAAAGACAATTAATGAAATTTAAGCAATCATTCTTTGTTTAATGACATTAAGAAATGATTTCTTTTTAATGGCAAATACTAATGATTATTTCTATAGGAAGGAATCTTGGAGATTGTCCTAAAATATCTAAACAAAGGTTCAACAAAAGTTGCATTATAATTTGAGAAACAAAATGGAAAACTAATTATCAAGTATGATGGTTAACACCATCCACTTAACAGGATCTAGAATCATCTAAGAGACAAATCTCTAGGCATGTTTTTAAGGAAGTTTCTAGATTAGGTTAATTGAGGTAAGAAGACTACTCTAGTGGGCCTTCCGTGGGCTAGAGTCCCAGAACAATAAAAAGGAGAAGCTGAGCTGAACAGCAGCATTCACCATTCTCTGCTTCCTGAGAATGGACACAATGTGATCACAGCTGTTTTGGGATCCTGCTGCCAAGCCTTCCCCATTATGATGGACTGAATCCTTCAACGGTGAGTCAAAATAAATTTTTCCTACCTTAACTTGCTTCTTATTAAATGTGTGGTCACAGCAATGACAAAAGCAACAAATACCACAGAGTTTAAAAATTAAGCTTGACCTAGAGAAATGGCTTCATGAGTAAAATCTCTTACTGTGTAAACATGAGGACCAGAGTTTAATCCCCTGAACATAGGTTTAAAAAAAAAAAAGGTAGGCATGGCCAAACATGCCTGTAACCTCAATGCTAAGGCAATCAAAGACAAGATCATTAGGGCTCCCTTGTCAGCTAGTCTAACAGTAAAATGAGAAGGTCAAGGCTCAGTGAGTCTTTGTCTCAGAGAAATAAGACAGATGAGCAAAAGAGAAGACAATGGTTTCATGCATACACGACATGTGTATACACATCACATTCCCCCCTCAACAAGACCACTACCACCACCAAGAATTAAATCAGTATGGAACTGAGATGCAGTCTTGAGTAGTTAACAGTATAAGGTACAGACGCAGGACGCCTGGGTCTTACAGCCAGGTTGTAAAATGAAGTTCTACCAGCTGAATGGTTCCAGAAGCTGAATGATGTTTGTGATCATTGCATAAATCAAAATGATAGGTATTTCTATAAATGATAATAGGAAATTCAAGTGCCATTTAAAAAAAAAAGAAGTTAAACCCCAGGCTCAACGATATAAAAAAAAAATATCTTCACTGGTGAATTACACCAGACACATAAGGAAGAAACAACATCTATTTCACAGGAAATAGAAAAAGAAAGCATTTAACTCATTTTCTAATGGTTGTATTAGCCTGATAACAATCCAGAAAAGTAGAGAACAATTCAAAATACTTATAAGCTTATCATTCAGAATTAGCAAACCTAAATTTTAACCTAAAAATTAGAGTATTAAATCCTCACTTTTAAGATACTTTTTTATTTTATTTTTTATTTTTCTTATTTTATTTTTTGTTTTTTTGAGGTAGGGTCTCGCTCTAGTCCAGGCTGACCTGGAATTCACTATGTAGTTTCAGGGTGGCCTTGAACTCACGGCGATCCTCCTACTTCTGCCTCCCTAGTGCTGGGATTAAAGACATGTGCCACCACACTCGGCTAAGATACTTTTTTATAAATAAGGCCTAAAAATAAGTATTTTATCTCATGAGATTTTTCAGTGATGGCACACATAGTAGTAACAATACTGTAAAATGATAAGCTTGTAAATGGAGGATGCTGATGCAGTGCCAAGGGGGCGCTCCAACCTTTAGCAGTATCTATGCTTCTTCTGATACTCTGACATCTGGAGAGTTACTACACAAGATGGTTTGTTTAAAATCCATTTATATTATAACCAAAGAAAAGAAATGGAGGGTAAATCAGGGGTGCAAGAAGACAGAAGGAATTTTTCAATTTATAGCTTTTTGTAAGTTGTATTTTAGCCTTGTGAATATTTTAAAAAGAGAATTACATTAACAATGTTTTGGATTACAGTATCAGTTTTGTGACCACTTGTATGATGGCTAACAAATACCTTCATTGTATTGCTTTCTAGAGGAACAAAAATGAGTACTTTACTTTTAAATATTCCACGGTCACCATAAATAGAAGATTAAACAATGGCTTCTAGAAAAAAATTTTTTCCTTATTTCTATGATTTGTGTACCTTGATATTTTGAGACTTGTCTACTGTCTCAACCCTAAGAAAATATAAGAGGCAAGATTATATCCTTTGTTTCTAACATCAAAAACAGATGATCACCATCAATATTCAGACTGGGACTGTTCATGTATTTCCTTCCTTTTTTGCCATATTCCAAATGTTTACTTTCTGACTCAAGGACTTTTTCAGGATTCTTGATTTTATAATTTGATATAGTCTTCCTTTCCTTCAATACATTATCTGTAATGGTTGGTCTTAATTGTAATTTGAAGAGATTTAAATCACCAAGAAAACAAATCTTTGGACATGTCTATAAAATACTCTAAAATTTTAGGTTAACTGAGGTGAGAAGAGCCATCTTAAATGTAGGGGGCAAGATGAACCCAAGCATTCAACGTGTTCTCTTTCCTGACTGGATGCAATGTGACTAGCATCTAAAACTCTTGCCACCATGCTCTCTCTGCTATGGTGGACTACTGCTAGATTGTAATATACCTTTCCATTGTTAAATTACTTTTGTCAGGTATATTTTACTGCAGGGATTAGAAAAGTAACTAATATGCCATCTTACTTAAATGCCTCAATTATCAAGAATTACCTGCAAAACTCCACAAAACTCTTATATACAGAAATATTAAAGTTGTATACCTAATAACAAAATAGCTACCTTTAATCTGCTTCAAAGAACTATCTTAATATTTTAACATCTTGGTAAGAATCCATGATAATAAATTTAAAGGTTTTTATACTTTCTGATTTTTTAGACTTTCTTTTTACACTGTCTGAAATGCATTATAAGGTTCAAAATATTAGAAGACTAACAGAATATAAATTGAAAAGGGGTATTTGCTTCTTCATAAAATACAGTTCCAGAAACATTACTTCCTTATGAGATCCTATAATCTTAATTTTATAAATACAGAAATGGAATCTAAGATGGGGTAAATGTTAGTGATCAAAGCAAAAACTCTGAAGCCCATGTATGTAACAAGACACAGTGCTAAAAAATAACATCTAACTGATAAGTATGATCACTCTTAAAAGACCATCATGTTTAATAATGTATAAATGCCTAACAGAAACAAATTCTTACCTTTTTGTATGTAGCCATCTTATCAGAATCCAAAACAATTATATTCCTTAGCTTTGCATTGATTTCAGTTACTAAAGGCTTCATAATTACTTCAGAATCAAGTCCTAAGGAAATACAATTATGAATAACTATGTTTTTTCTTTTGATTTGATAATTTTGAATTAATTTTTATGAGATGTGATTACCTTCAATTTTAATTTCAGATATGTTTCGTTTCTGATCTTGAATAAAAATCTGTAAACATGATAATTCTGCTAAAATCTGCAAGGTAATGATATCTTCATTTGTGGATCGCTTCACTAGAAAAAAAATTATATTTTAATACATAAGGGAAAAGTTTTAATAGTTATCACACTAATAAAGCACAACAATAATAAATAATAAATAAATAATAAATAAATCCTGATTTACAATTCAAAAAAAGCACACAAGAGTTATTCCTGACTGAATGAGAACTCTTAAAAACAATTCTCTTATGAACACAAAGACAAATAAATAGGCAAAACATTGTTCTTAGCAGTGACCAATTAATTGAAACTAAGAGACTGTGTGTAAAATACTAGATCTTTTAGGCATAATGCTTACTGGGAGATAGTTGACAGAATAGTACAAATGTTGGCGGATAGATTGTGAGAGCCGTGGTGGGGGAGACTATTCAGAGGTACGGACAGGAGAACCTGGCTGATTACTAGTCTATCCATGGTCCCCTGTCACAAGGACTGATCCAGACGACCCATGGAGGAGGTTATCCAGTTGAGGGGGGAGGGGAGGGCAGTGGGGAATTGGGGATAACAACTCATTGTTTGCCCACTAAATAAATGTTGTAACTCATTATGGACAATAAAAAAAAAA
>PVHP010007810.1:0-55484 GCA_004024765.1 Zapus hudsonius
ATATATATATATATATATATATATATATATATATATATATATATATATATATGAAAATGTGAGTAAAGGTAGAATGGTAGATGAGTAGACAGAGAGGTGAGGGAGGGGGAAAGGACACAAGTGACATGTAAATATAAGGATGAGGATATTGGTGGAGAGGGGACTTGTGGGGAAGATAGGAGCTTTGGCATTCGGGGGGGTGTTGAGAATCAACTAAAATAAATTGTAGAATGTATGCCACCTGAACCTTTGTATGCCATTTAAATACTTAAAGTAATCCTGGTAGAATATTACATATCAACGATGCCAATTTTACTAAGCAAACCTCTGAAGAATGAACAGGAAAATAAACACCAATGCAGAAACTCAGTGTTGTCCAGGCTCCTATTATTTAGTTCAGGCTGATTGCTTATAAACTACAGACCATGTTTCTCACTCTTTGGCACAGGATGTTTAGATGGGGTTTTCAATGTGCTTGGGCTCTTGTTTATGATTTTCTTCTGGACTGAACAATATGGGTATCCATAAATGAATGCAAACCAGAGCAGATAAAGAACTAACTAACCCTCTAGCCTCTTGCTACAAGCAACCAACCATTGAGACCCCTATTATCACTCCTTATTTTTCTCCTCAAAGCTATACTTCCAAGTATTATCACCTCTTGGGTTGGTGTTGGACATAAGGATTTAGGCCAGGGACACAGACAGAAAGCTCAGTTCATGGTATAATAGTTCCATAATTGTTTTTTTGAACAAGGTTTTTCATTATTTAAGCCTAGGCTGGCCTTGGTGTCATTGTTCTCTTGCTTAGATTCTGAGTACCTGGGATTTAAGCATTGACCACAATGCCAATCTACCTCTCCTTCTCTACATTACAACCACTAATACAGTGAAAGCTAATGTTAAAAAAATTCCTTAGAATGGCAATGCATTATTGACTGAAATCAAAATTCTCTTAATTTGATACATGCACATAAACATATTATGCTAAAGGGTTTATGTTGAATCAAGGATTGGGGATTAGGCACCATTCTCAATGACATACATACAAACCACTAAGTAAATATCTTGCTTTAATCAGAAAGAGTTTTTTTTCTGAAATGTTTTCATAACCAATTTACATAAGTCTTCAATGACTATATCAATAAGAGCCAACTAATACTTGCTTAACTGATTAACATTTCCATTTGTATAGTCCTTGTTGTGATTAATAAAACCATTTTATAGAAGTTGCCAATACTCCTCTCAGTGGCTATATGAGAGTGTAGCTTTTTTGATGTCAGACCAATTTGTTATTAATGGAGAATGAATTTCTGATAAAGGGTGACTGTCCACCAGAATGTGGGAATACCAATAAGTTGTAGTCTGAAATCCCACAAAACTTATATCTGCACTTTAAAACTTTAATATAAACTGTAAATGTTTTATTAATTACCCAGTACATAATATAATTAGAATTTAAGTGGTACAGTTCAGATATGTGAATATTAAGACTTTCTTGTAAAGTTTTCTATGTAGTCTAATGCTCTAAACTGAATTTCTGTGTATTCCACTAAATTCATATGTCAAAATTCTAACTCCAATGTGGTGATAATAGGATGTGTGGTTATTGAAGGTCATGAGTCAAAAGAGGACGAGTGTCTTTGTAGGAAAAGTAACCCACTCAGTGACAGGGAGCCTTAACTGGAACTGGGGACTCAGGGCAAAATGCACCAGGAACCAAAATGTTGGGCCTCCAAAGAGAAATAAGGCAAAAAAAAAAAAAATGGTACTCTCTGCTCTCTGCCAGTCAGCTAAGGACACTGGAAGAGATAGTCTGGGAGGAGCCCTAAGCAGACAATTGCTTCTGTAGCCTCCTGAACCTTGGCTCTTCACGTGGCAGAACTTTGAGAAATAAATGATTTGCTTCCACCAGCCAGGATATGGAAATTTGTCCCAGCTGCTCACATTGACGGTGAGAAGCTCGAACTGGAAAATGGATGGTGATGGGTGGATACGAAGCGAGTGAGACAGTGCGTCCAAGTTTCTCATGAGTGGAAATCTGTTTCATTATTGGTTATTGTTCTTGGGATCATTACAAAGTCAAAGAGGAATAACTGGCAGAGGAAGAAGGTGGAACCTCCTTTGGCCAAACTTAATAGTGATCTTAATGCAAAATGAATTTGCCACACCATCACCAGACTTTCTCCCAGAGCTATGATGGCCAATGGGTTTGGGAGGAATGCATACAGGTTTGGAATTTGCTCTCAAAGCCATAGGTGACAAAATATTCCTTATAAGGCATAGAGTAGTTGATTGATTTGCAGTCGTCTACTGAGAAGCAATTTTAGATGTTTTATTTCTTATTTTATTTGATTTTATGCAGTTAAATTTATTGAATTAAATCTGTCCTTAGGCGTTCTGATCAATGACATCATTCTACATTGATTTATATGGTTTCCAACAAATATGGAGAGAAACCAAGAGAAGAATAAAACACATCCGTCTAGATGTTATGAAAATTTCATTGCCACATGTTGGAAATGATCTCACATAAAAACAAGATATTTTAGACCGGGCTGAGTACTAGCATATCCAGGATCCCTTGCCACAAGGACTAATACAGACAGCCCACTGAGGAGGATATCCAACTGATCAGGGATGGGGAGGGGGGAATTGGGGAATTCGGGATAACAACTCATGGTTTGCCCACTAAATAATGTAACTCATTATGGACAATATATATATATTATATATATATTATATATATATAATATATATAATATATATATATATATATATATATATATATATATATATATATATATATATAAGATATTTTAAATGAACAGAAATAAAACATTATAGTAACGTATATACCAAACTGTCAAGAAATGGAACAACTGTATGCATATGTGTATACGTGTTATAACATGGTTTAAATTTTGTCATTTATATTTTTTTAAATAAAGTCTGATTGAATTGTTGTTGCAGTAAGCATTCTAGTTGCTGCCAGAAAGAACCCAAACAAAAGTAGCTTGTGAAGGAAAGGGTTTATTTGGCTTAGGGACTCAAGGGGGAGACTCCATCCTGTCAGAGAAAACGATGGCATGAGCAGAGGGTGGACATCACCTTCACCACAGCACCACAAACAGTGGCAGGAAGATGTGCCAAATACTGGCAAGGGGAAGCTGGCTTATAACCCCCATAAGACTGCCCCCAATAACACAGCTCCATAGATTCTAATACCCAAACTGCCATCAGCCAGGGATTGATCATTCAGAACACACTCCTTTGTTTGTGGGGACACCTGGATCAAACCAGGATAATTGTTTTCATATTTATCTTTTTGTTTTATTAAAGATTTCCTTTGTACTATTAAATTTGATTTGAATTGTTCATTCAATGGAGTATGGAGATGGCTCAGTGGTTAATGACACTTGTTTGCAAGCCTGCTGTTCTGAGTTCAAATCCCCAGCACCCACTTAAAGCCTAATGCCAAGCATGCATCTGTAATTCCAATGTACTTTCAGTTATGGGAGTTAAAGCCAGAAGATTATGAAAGCTCTTAGGCCAGCTCAACTGGTACACACAGAACAGCCAAAACAGAATAAATGAGACCTCAACTCAAACAAAGTTGATGTAGAGGGTGAGCATCTGGATGTCTTCAGACATGCACACATCCGCAGACACACAGACAGAAACAGAGACACACACACAAACACACACTAATTAAAAAATAACAACCAATCAAAACAAGCAAGCAAAAATGAAAGCAAGTATGAAAACATCACAAAATTTTATTCAAAATATTTATGTTGTCAACTGACATTATTTAATACAAACTGTCTGAGACATTCCAACACTTTTTTTCCAGAAAGATCTTTGAAAAGTTTAATTTGCAATTGGTATTAAAATAATCTTTTTTCTCTTTATTTGTTGTTATCTGTTTTCATCCAAGATAAGTAAACTGTATTGTGATTTGTGATTCTTGTGCTGGCTTGAAATGCATAGGACCGATTATGCAATTTGGCTGAATAAAGCCTTATTGATTTTTAAACACGTAAAGTGGCACAGAATTACAAGAACTTCCATTCATATTTCATGTTGGACCAAGCATTGATTATGCAAAGCCACAAAAGTGAATAGGGCTTATCAGCTAGAAATGAAACTTTTTAAATTAATTAGACTTGCCCTGACTCACAGGACTTAAGCAAAAGAGCGGGAATGAAAGAGATGGAACAAAAGCAAGAAAAAAGCATTGATTAAAACAAAGTGCAGGTAATATAACCACTTATGAGAGTAGTGTTATTTCACGTTTTCAGATTTATTTTCGGATCCTATCAAGATGGGTGAAAATCAACCAAGGTGACAATATTAGGGTGACAATGGTTTATAACAGCAATTTTGTGAAGCTATGGTTGTTTGTTTGAATTTGAGAGAAAAATGATTCTTTTTATTTTAAATTAGAAGTGGAGGACCTTTGGCTTCAGAATGTAAGGTATACTGTCAGGTCTGATATTCTTATGGACACAGATTTACTCAGTTTGATTTTATCAAACACCTATTGTTTTAGTTCTAAAATAAAATCTAATATAAGCCGAGCATATTGGCACACACCTTTGATCCCAGGACTTGGGAAGACAAGGTAAAGGGATTGATTCAAGTTCGAGGCCAGCCTGTGACTACATAGTGAATTCAAGGTCAGCCTGGGCTAAAATGAGACCCAAACTGGAAAAAAATCTAATATAAACATAAACTAAGACCTTCAGACATTTAAAATATAAATTTACACAACAGACTCATTTTTAATTTGTTCCCTCACTATAGAAGAAAGAAAATGATTTCTTTCTTGAAATATATATTTCAAATATATGCCTTTCCTATTTGCTAAATACCATTTTAACTTTTCTTCCTTCCTTCTACTCTGTCTCTAACCTTACTGCTTAGGCTGTTCTTATTTCTTCTGGACTACATGCTTGATAACTATCCTTCAAACATTGTCTTAAAATTCACTGTGTTGGTTTGTTGTCGTCATATTTCAGATTCTGTCATCTAAACTATCATTATTTCTCAAGGTTCTGTTTCTTGTCTGGTTGTTTTTCTATTCCACATGGTCTTGGACAGGCTCTTACAGTGACATGTAATTTAAAATGTTTGCTTTTAAAACACTGCTCAATTTCTCAGTGGCCAAAGTTGCAAATACACTAATTCCAGAATTTATGCCTGACATGTATACTTTTGACTGTTTGGCTCATTGGGTAATTCAAGAGAATAATTTACTATAGTCTAAATTTCATAGATAAATAAAAGTTTTGGAAAGAGATTTAAGGTGCTTGCTTTCAACAACTAAGAACAAGGATTCTAAAAGTCACATAAAAAGAGATTGTGGGGCTGAAGAGATGGCTCAGCGGTTAAGGCACTTGCCTCCAGTGCCTAAGGCCCCAGGTTCAATTCCCCAGTACCCATATATGCCAGACCCACAAGGTGGTGGCCCTGGTGCGCCCTCTCTCTCTCTCTCTCTCTCTCTCTCTCTCTCTCTCTTTCTCTGCTTGAAAATAAATAAAAATATATTAAAAAACAGCTTCTTTAAAAAATATTTAAAATAAAGAGATTGTGGGGATGATCCACTCATACAGAAGTATATTATGAATTCTCTGGTCACTATATAATTTGGAGGGAAAATACTGTAATTTCTATAATGTTTTGAGGGAAGAGATTGTTGATAAAGCTTATCTCAGAAGTAATATGATTTATAGTTTTAGTCATCAAATTATATATTTCAGAAAGACAATAGCCAATGTTTTAGCTTGTACCCTATAGACTTTTCTGCCTTATTATGTTTGTTATTATTTAATTTTCATAGTATTTTTCTCTTAATGTGTTCATTTCCTAGTTCTGGTGCAAAACAGTTAAGACTCATAGAAGACTACGTATCTCATGGTTTTATTAACAGGGTCCTGACAACCCTTGTATATTCAATAAACCCATGCTCTTAGCCATATACCATATTGCGTGAGGGAGGAATGATAGATGGTTTTAATTTAAAAATCAGAAAACCTGTTGAAAGTGAAATAGAGGGAAGCAGCCACTCTTCCATCAACTTCACCATTGTCCTTTCTCGGGAATTTATTTTGACAAGATGAGCCCTCAGGTTACTGGCTCAATCAGTACTTTCCGTTGAGAGGAAATCAACAGAGAAGGGTCAATGTAAGAGGTAAGGTTTGTTTCACTCAGGGTTGTGTCCACATCTGGCTCTGTTCTTGGCTTGTGGTCAGGCAGGATATCAGGCTGGGGCTGGTGTGGTGGAAGAAAGAGATAATAAAAGCAAAGATCCAAAGACAAAATACACCCTTCAACTGCACTCTTAGGGTGACCTAATCATTCCAACTAGACCCCACTCCCCATGACGGCCCTTCCTCCCAAGAACGCCACAGGCTGGAAGATCAAACATCCAGAACATAGCCTTTGTGAAAATTTTCAAATTTAACCAATAACATTTCCTGTATTGGTTATGGTTTTGGTTTGTTTGTGTTTGTTTTTGCTCATTCTTAGTTAAAGAGGGTTTATTTGGACTTATAATTCAAGGAGATATACTTAGTCAGGGTGGGACACATGTCGGGAGTCAATAGTGTGAAGTGACATTTCCACTCAGAAAACAGAGAGAGACAAATACTTGTGCTCAGACCTCTTTTTCATTATTATTCTGTCCAGGACCATGAGATGATGCCGTGAACATTCAGGATGGGTCTTCCCTGTAGTTAAAGCTTTCTGGAAATACCCTAGGGACATATCCTGAGGTTTATGTGATGGTTAAATTTATTTGTCAACTTGACCAATGTAATAATCCATAGTAATCTTGGGTGGGTCTCTGAGTTTGCCTACAGGAAGGACTGACAAAAGCCTTTTGGGATTTTGGAGAAGGGAAGAGTTCCCTTCTCCAGAGTAAGCCCTTCCCCCAGTGGGAGGGCCTTTCAGAAGGAGACTAATATAAGGGAGCTTAGGGGGAAGGAGACGCTCTTCCTTCCTCCCCCGGCTGCTGGTGCTGGTTCGTGACTTGCACTCGCATCCTGCTCTCCTATCCTTCCTGGACCTAGGAACCCAGTTCCCTGGCCTCACATCATGGATGAAGAGTAGCCGCTCCCCAGGGAGCCATCAGGCCTTCTGGGGACTGACTGAGACTGCTGAGACATCCAGCCATGTGGACTGAACAGATAGTGGTTTCTTCACCTGTGGGCCTGCAGACTGCTATTGTGGGACTGTCGTAAGCTACCCCAATAAATTCCCTTTTACTACAATCCATTCTATTGACTCTGTTTCCTCTGCTTCCATGATTGTTCTAAATCCAGTCAAACTGAATAAAGACAAACTGTCACCCTGTATAATCTTGGGTGAACTTAGTGCAGATTTTTAAATAAGTGGGTTAATTTATACTCAAAATCATTAAAATGCATGCCCATGTTAGTTTCTAATATGCAGACAGCTAAACCCCACTCTCTCCATATGCCTTCTTATTCTCAGTCATGTCTCTGCAGTCTGACCATGTATTGCTGCATAACAGAAGTTGCTAAGTATTTGCTCTAGTAAATTCTAAAATAAAAAAAATATGATGAAATAAAATTAAAAAGAGCAAAACAATAACCCAAAAGAAGAGTGTCAGCAGGTCTCAAACCTATGGCCATTTAAAGTTCCAGGCACTACTTTGAAATCAAGCAGAAATTCCATTTTGATCAAAAACATAATCTATTCATCTTATGTGTTTTGAGTGTTTATGAGAAAAAAATTTCTAGCTGAATTTTGAAGTACTTCATCTCTTCTAAGCTTAAAAGTAGCATTTAGTACTCCAAAGAAATTATGCTCTTTGGGAAGTAGCTACTTGTGATTTTCAGGAGGATTTTTTAAAACTATTATGAAGACATACTTTATTGAAGAATAAACTTAAAAGCTCTGATAAACTAAAACTTTTAAACTAAAGCTTTATTAGTGACGAAGCTGCAGAATCTGAGATGATGACTTACTAGACTCTTCTGAGGGGAACAGGAAGTTGGACTGGAAGTTGGAATAGCATCCCCGAATAAGATTATTCAAGTCACTGGTTTCCTTGAAACCAAACTACTTCATGTTGGTGGTAATTTCCTAAGAGAAACTGCCTTTTATATCAGGTAGGGTCTTGCTCTAGCACAGGTCGAGGATCTGGAATTCACTATGTAGTCTCATGGTGGCCTTCAACTAACTCAGAGCTGGGATTAAAGGGGTGCACTAACACCCTCAGCTGTGTTACTGCTTTTAATTTCCTTCCTAAGATGTTTTATTTTATAGCTAAAAGAGAGAAGTATGGAAATGGACTTTTTAACCAAGTGAGAAATGTTGACTTTAAATATTTCCTCAATTTGTTTCTTGGTTGTAATGTATGTGCCCTAAAGTGAACTTTTTTTTTTTTTTTTTTTTTTTTTGCACAGGACTAGCTTTGTACTGCTCTCTGCTGTCTACATGAAGTAACAGCAAGATTTTTAAACTACAATTCTATTTTAGCATTTTTAAACCTAGATATGCTTTCAATTTTTGTTTTCTCTTTACAGAAAATGGGAGTGAGTGGGAAGTCTGGAACTATAAAGTGAATTATAAAGTGAATTTAAATATGGCCAGATCAAAGTATGCTTGGTTCTAATAGTGATCTGTCGCAAGCTTAGAAAAATTTACTGGAAAAAACAATAGGGTGATATATAGAAAGCAAATAAAATATTTTCCTGTTAAAAACATAAGTTTATAGTTTATTTACTTTTAAAAACTTTCTGGGAATAAAGAACAGGGCAAGAAATGAAATAATAGGCAAATCTTTAAAAAAGACTGGATAATTCTTGATATATGCAAAAATGGATTGGAATGTATGGGTAGGATGTGCATAGATATTCAAAGTATTTGATATCAAGTAATTCTCATATACAAGTAGCAACAAATAAGATGTTTTACGTCCTATATCAAGCTGTAACAGTTCAAAAACCTTGAATTTCTTCAAAACAAGGACGGAATTTTAAATCTACATTTGGAATATCGACAAAAAGAAAAGGAGATATCAATGGCTTTTCACTGGTACTGAGTTGTTTAGCATCTTTCTTTAAACAGAGAAAGTCCCCCATGAGACCCTGAGCTTCTGTAATTGACAATGTCCTGAAAGTGTCCCTGGCACTCACGGGGAAGCTGGAGGGTGACCTGGCAGCTGGGAGAGGCACCTCTGAATCTCATGGCCTCCACTACAAAGGACTATCCATTAACTGGTGAAGATATGGATGCTCATACCTTCACCATATCTCTCTGGAGAGAAGGGAATAGATTCCATAATGCTCTTGTTTCTTCAAGCGTCCCAAGAGTACATGATCGACATTTAAAATCAATAGCAAGTAGTTGAAAGCTCCTTACATCTGAGAGAAGCATCCATGGGCTTGTGGTCATATGAGTTTTATAACATGATTACATAGGCTGTTAAACAGTTTATTACAAGGGCTAAAAAATAGTGGCATAGTTTAAAAAAAAACTATTTACCTACTTCCTGACATTGAATTCTTCGAAATTAAAGGGTGTGAGGAATTATTCAAGGTGATCTTGAACTTGACAGACTCTATGTTTATCAGTTAAAAAAATCAAGAATTTACCTGAAGAAATAATGTTCCAAGTTTTTAGACTTTTAACTAAAATATTGAAATTGGAATATTTAACTAAATATTGAAAATGGAAAAATGTTTAAAGGGCTTGTTTCTGGTGTTTGAATTGTATAATATAAAGAAGAAAAGATAATTATAATATACATTTTGAAAAATTTCACAATAAATTAAAATGGAATGATGATAGTTTCACAGACATGTCTAATTAAATGCTAGATTTATTCTATTGCTTGATTTTAGTTTATTGAATAATATGGACAACATAATGGACTCGTTAAACCTTGCTCGGATTTCTTTCTGATATTGCCTTAAAACCTATTTGCTCTTTCTTTTTAATAACTTCCTCATGTTTAGGTTTCCCCACAAAGAATAACTTGGAGTGTAGATTACTATGAATAAGCTGGTCTCAATAAAGTTCACTTAACTTCAACAATGTATAATTTACAGATTGAAAATAAAAATAAAATACTGCACCCAAGACCTTGATATGGTTAGTAATAATATTTTGCAAAAAAATGAACTTCCTGGTATAGGCAACAAATAATGTTTACCAAGAGCCAAGGACAGCTTTTATGCCTGGAATTAAGGAAATGCCCACGTAGCCACACACACACACACACACACACACACACACACACACACACACAGAGCACCCATGCCCACATATATGAACATGCATTCCCAAATCGCAATGCAGAGCTGAAAGAAACTGAACTACATACATAGCCTTGTATTTTACTCCAAGTCATAAAGTAAATATCTATACATCAATAATCACAGAATAAATATCTAAACAAGGAAAATGGACAAATATGTACAAGAGAATTCCAAATAATTTTACTATATACAGCTTTAGGAAAACTGGAACATACCTTCCCATGTGGTTTTATATCCTTTCAAAAAGTATAATGAATCAAAGCAGTACCCGTGATGGGAAAAACAAAGAAAAAGACTCTGTGAGACAGTTGATTAAACTTTAGAAGTAAGTCATATACCTTGTATATACATGCACACATCATCAGAGTCTCATCTACTTCAGAGATCTCTTATAGTAACACATAGTCCTAGGATGAGCACAGAACACTCCAAAAGAGTCTGAGAACTATCCATTGAAAGACACATTTCATAAAATTCATTCTTCAAAACTGCCAAGTTCATTTCTGCACAAGGGAAATTTGAAAATTCACTATAATGTAGAAAGCCTAAATGTATTACTTGTCCAGAATGAGGCCTGGTAATAGTGAATGAAAACTGGAGAGAATCAAAGAAATTCTGAAAAAAAAAACAGATTTTGTTTAATATTTTATTTAATATTGTATTAAATATTATTTTTATAATTTTATTTAATATTCAAGTTACGATGTATTACTTGAGACAAATATACAACACTAGTGTAAGATTTTAGCAATCAAAAATAAGTGAGGAGTCTTATCTTCTTAACTTTACCTTAGTCAAAAAACTATTGCAAAGAATTTTTTTAAAGGGACACATTATATATATATGTATGTATATGTTATATATATATATGCCAAGCCTGAGTCAAAGAGAAATGCACGAATATTTATAGTCACTGAAAGGAGCAAGTGCAAGATATATAACAGCAGCAACAGAATAAACTCTGGGGGGGGTTCTTCATTTTATAAATCATTTGCATCTTTAATTGGACAATATTTCCATTTCTATCAATATTCTTCAAGTTAACCTGTGTCCATACACAATTGTAAAGGATATTACTAAGGAGAAAATGGCAAGTCATACCCAGAAGACACTCATTAGTCTCATAAAGGCTGTGAATGGGTCACTCAGCCTAGCTGCCAGTCTCAGCCTTGTTCCATAGAAGTTTGCTTGATGGATTTCATAGACAGAGATGATGTTTTAAAGTCAATTTATTGCCTGCGGGATCTTTAGGTCTTCAATGAATGTTTTTTAAAAGCGTAAAAAAATTATTTCACGGGCTGGAGAGATGGCTCAGTGGTTAAAGCACTTGCCTCCAGTGCCTTAGACCCCGGTTCAATACCCCAGTACCCACATAAGCCAGACCCACAAGGTAATGGCTCTGGTGTTCTCTCTCTCTCTCTCTCTCTCTCTCTCTCTCTCTCTCTCTCTCTCTCTGCTTGAAAATGAATAAATAAAATATTTTTTAAAAAGTTCACAATTTTATCATTTCATTTCACTGGAACCTGCCATCAGTTTTTTAAGCCATTCAAACAACATGGTGCCTTCACCAAAAGAAGAAAAAGGTGTTCTGCCCATGAATTTGGAGATGACAAACTCTCACAAGAGAGAAGAGCATTCATTCATGGTATCTTTTCACTTTCTCATTGAAATAAGAAATAATAATGTGTCACACTCCTGAAATGATCAGCATGGTGTCTTTTCAGGCAGGACTCTACCTTCTTGCTCTATCTGCCTGCCATGGCCGCATTACAGACAGCAGAGACTCCAAGATGCAGATCTCTTGTGGATCTGGGAGAGAAATGCATAAGGAACAAGAAAGAACAAGGACCCTGGTGATGGCACTCCTCAACTCAAAGGCTTCAGGGTGCTCATGCGCCAGGAAGACTTCCTCTTGTGGGTGTCTCTGAGCCCTAGGCAACTGATGTCTAGCAGCTTTGATGTGACAGGTCTACCTGGGAAAACCATGTTGAAGCACAGGTCTGGTACACCAGGTCAAGTTCAGTGTCATTCAAGACCTCTTCCTGGCCTGGCACTGGCAAGAGCCTGCAGTTCCTGTCTCTGTTGGGCCATGCTCCCCCCCCCCCCCAGGGAGATGTTTGTGATTGAATTCATTTGTTTTTGCAGTCCTGTTCTTCCTCCTCCACCATGTCTGTCTCTGGGAGGAAAAAGTCATCCGAGAATGTACCTCCCCAGGTTGCTAGATCATCCAAAAAAATAAAAGAGTACATAAAATTTTCATGAAAACATATTCTTTTAGAAAACCCCAAATTTAGAATACTCAAGTGTTTCTTGGCTGAGAACTGGTGATGATTATTTGATTTGTTTGTGTTGAAGGGTGACATCCACAGTTCTCTGGAGCAAATACTATCAGATGCAACAATTTCCAGGCTTAGAAAATCTGAACAGATTAACTCTACATGGTCCACCAAGCTAAGCAGGTAATAGGGGAAGATAAAACAAATAGATATATTATATTCTAAAAAGTTAGCATAGCATTGCTTTAGAACAGATGTGATTGGAATATGTGAAATAATTCCAGGGTTGAGCGCTTTAAGGAACTTTAAAAGGACCAGGTACCATTGCCTGCTCGCAAACTATTTAACTAGAGCCATTTTGTAGCAGATATGTATTGTCCAGGGAAAGCTACGTGTGTCTAATTGAGCCTGCGGGTGACCAGTTGCAGGTGCAATTGAGTGTCTAATTTGGACTTTTGGCATGAAGTTCCAGAGGCTAATTATGCATTTAGTTGCTGTAGGTGCAATCCAGTTTCTGTGTATGCTTTATGCCTGCTCATTGTAGGCTCAAACCTTAAACACATTTGGAAGGTTGCTGTGACAGAAAGGTCAGCTGCAAACACCAAGGAAAGTTGGCCGCAGCAGTGCGAACTGTGGAGACAATTTGTAGATGACTGAATTTTACAAATGTGTCAGTATGTGGAGAATAAAACCCAATTAAAAGAATAAGGGGATTAAGGCAACCACATGGAATGACATAATTTCAATCATTGAAAGCACATAATTTTGTATCATTTTTATAGCTCACTGTACATTAGTTATTGTTTGGGGAAAATCAATGATTTGGAATAATCTAAAACCTCTGTGAACATTAGTTCTTCAAGTCAATCCTGGAAAAGCAATAAAACTTAATGGGAAAGATTAATAACTCTATTATGAGCATTTTAAGTTTTATGGGTAAAGCCTAATGAAAATTAGTGAAAGCATGTGATTTATCTTAACAACAAAAAGAGAGATATTTTTCCTACTTGTTAAGGGTCTTATGAATTTCAGGACACGGAAGCCTTTAATCTAGGAAATCTATGTTGCTCAAGCCATATTTACTATTGATTGAATAGTCAATAAATATATAGCCATTAGTCACAAACATATTTATACTTATTCATGCAAGTTTGTGTCAGAGTTGGTTAAAAAGTACCCTTGGCTCTTTTCGTAGAGGAGGCACACATAGATGTCACTGGGGGTGTCATGCTTAAGGAGAAATCGATTGGAGGCACTAGCAGGTCAACTATAAAATGGGATAAAATAGGATACTTGTGGATATGAGTACACTATCACTTTGTCCTCTCCAATTTCTTCTGTTTATATTGTGTTATTCTCATAAATAATTCAAGGACAATATATCTGATTCTAAGATGAGTAAATCAATTAATGATTGCCACAGACTACATGTATATTTTGCATGTAAAATAAATGTCATTCAATATTAAAAAAATCAAGTACCTCTTTGACCATTTATGGAATGCAAGCTATTTTCCAGAGTCAGAAAAATATCCATATATATATATGATATACATTATATATAATATATTATATTAATTCATATTATATTTATATATTATATATTATTGTATATTTTATATATTGCATACTAATATTACATGATATATTATATATTATATATACTATATTATATATTATTATATTATATATAATATATTGTATTAATATATTATATCATATTAATTATTATATTATATATAATATTAATATATATGTAAGAAAATTCCTTGCATATATATACATATGATATAACTATTTTTCTAATTAATTTCTCAAGAGTCAGGACATGTAGTTTTAAAGGAAATGAGAGTTGTTATATAATCAAAAAAAGATATATTTTCTCCATAGTGGAGGTGGCTTTCTTCACTCTCTTTCCAGAACGTTCCCTACCCCAGCAAATACTGTAGGACTATTCCTGAAAATGCAAATTTGTTGTTTAAGTTGCAAAGCAGGTTCTATCATGGTTAGGTTTTGTTTCACTCACTGCTTGTGCTGAGAGCCTTTTCAACAAAGTAAGCCATGGCCCTCTGCCTGTTCTAACACTACCTTCCCCCTTCCAAGCCTTCATTTCATAGACTATGTACACAAAACTGTCTGTGGTGTTTAAAATATTCTACTCATGTATGTGTACATAGTTTAAAATAAAAAATCGTGCTACTTATCCCCAAAGGCAATGATAGCAACATCAAATATTTCTCGTTTTTTTTTTATTTTTTATTTAGGCATTTCCCAATCCATCCGTCAGAATCTGTTTCTTCTGTTCTCTTTGACCTTCTACTGAACTTTTTAACCTGCAACTCAAATATTGAATCTGGATGCAGACAACTCCCTAAGTATGCCAGACATTTGCAGAATAACATAGTGTGGGCCCATGATTGAATTAAAAAATATATATTTCTTGAATGTGATTGAGGTGTAAAATCTGATATGCTGAAATTTAGAAACTGAATTTAAGCAATGTATCAGTATCAAGCATGAATTATACTTTAAAAAAAACAGTTGTATCTATGGCTAGCACGCTGGTAAATAGAATTTGTACCTTTTAATTAAATTTTTGTTGTCTTATTACAGTTTCTAATTTTCAGTATTTGTCTTACCCCAAGCGCATGTTTTCCTTAATAATGTAGTAATGGACTATGTTTAGAGATGATCTCTGTGTGTTCGTTCTTTTATTTGCCCCAAATCCATGCTAAACACCAATATGTGTTTTAAAGTGTGCGTGTGTGTGTGTGTGTGTGTGTGTGTGTGTGTGTGTGTGTGTGTGTTTGTGTGTGTGTGTGTGTGGTGTTATGGACACTTCAGGGAAGCTGTTAAAGTTTTATTCTTGGAAACATCCTAAACCTGTCCTACATAACAGGCAACATGTGCCTCTCTATCTAGATTGTGAAGGATGTGGGTGAATCAATAAGTAAATTGTTCCTTGTAGTCTTCCTTATGCTTTAAAGTGCCACAATAAGGATTGTCACCTGGATCACATGGTGTGATAAACAAATGATGCAGAGAAACTCATCTCAGCTGTAATGCTCATTAAAGATATTAAAGATAGTTGAGCAGAATACTGAAGGACCAGAGTTGACCCAAAGTTAAAGGAAGGATATTAATTAGTAAGGTGTATCATGATTTTGGACAATGTATAGATTTGTAAATATCCTGCTATAAGATTATATATGATATATGTAATTAATTCCTATGACTAGGCTAAATTAAACAAACAGAACATTTGGACAGGTCCTGGATAAGAGAACTTGGAAGTAATTATGAAAGAACATATACCGTATATATGATTTATATTAATAATTGAATATTTTAAGTTAATACTAAGATTTACATAAATCTGTTAATAACTGATGAAAGGCAGAGTGATGTATGAAAGATTGTTAAAAAGTAAATATAGATTTAAAACTATAGGGATAAGCCAGAAAATATAAAATAGACAATAAGATAGAACTTAAAAACTTAAAAAAATTGAATCAACAAAGATAGCAGCCTAAATTAGTTGTTTGCTTATTTGTGTCCTGGATAACATAGTGTCACAGGGTTTTAGGAAGAAAGAGGAGGAAATGGAAAGATATTAAGAATGACTTTAGATTGCTAAATTTTCTCTGAAGCTACTACCCTCCTCAGTGGGATTGCTGATATTCACCATGGGATTGTGAGAGCAGTATTCATTGCCAGGGAGGGCCATGCCTCTGGATATTCCCTCCCACCTGTGGCTCTTACAATCTTTCCTCCCCCTCTTCCACAAAATTCCTTGGGACTTGGTGGGTGTGTTTTAAGTCTACTTTAGTGTTGAGCTCTCAGCAGATTCTGAATTTCTGCTTTGGAATGATTTGAGTATCCTCAGTGTCCGTCTCCATCAGCCTGACACAGGTTGTTAGGCTCACACTGGAAGCAGCCCTCTTGCTCTTTGTCCCCATTCCTTTTTGGTTTCACCTGGGTGCTCCTTGAAATGTGTGGGGTGGTTCATGTCCTGCCAGGGAGTCAGCTACATTTTCTTATCATTTTTGGTAGAAACACACAGGATCCAAGATGCCCATTACCAGTATCCTGGGAACCAGGGACCCAACTATAGTTATTAATTAATTATTTATTTATTGCTATTAAAATCAGTGAATCAGAAAAGTTTACTGAGAGACTGACCATCCAGTGATGGGAGCAAGAGGAGGTGGTACCTCGATTCCATAATCCAAAAGACACTTTCCTTCAGCAAGACAGAAGACATAAGCATAATGTGGAAGCAGTCGAGTGTCACTCCCCAGATACAAGGGCCTGTCATCCTCAGCTTTGCTTCATATGTCATATGAAATAAAACTTAGGGCACATTTCTCTTTCAGCCTTTGCGTTTGAATCAGCATGACTAAAAAGAATTTTTAAGCCTTTCATGACCATGATAAATTGCAGGCAGAGTGTCCCAAGGAGGAACTGGTTGACACATGAACTTTGAACAAACTATAATTAAAAGCAACAATAGATAAACAGTATAAACAATAGATAAAACAGTATATATATACTGTATATATACCCTCTTTAGAGCCAGTATGTAAAGAATTAAAACATAATGACTCAGATAACAAAATTTTCATTTCTTAAGTGACCACACTTTTAAGATATTTATAGTTCCCAAAGGATTTGATGTTTAATTAGCAAAAACCATGATAATTATAGCAAATGGGGATTAACTGATATTTAATGAGAAAATCCATAATGAAGGTTTGTGGAAGATCAGATATTACTTGTAATGATTTCCACATAATCTCAGATGTGACAGAATAATCATATGTAGCTTGCTCTTTAGGATTTTTAATTCACATAATTATGCTGATGATATAATTTATAGCCCAATTACTCTTTTTTTATTCAAATGGCATAAGGTGAGGCATGCTATGGGAGTACTTTTTATATACCCATCTGTCATACACTCTGAATGTTTTCCTAGTTAACATTCAAAATTTTATTAGTAATATGGTTTATAGATTAAAAACATCATGAAAAATAAGATGGTGAGAATATGGCCCCAACAATTCACATATTATGAACATGATCTCTCCTGTGGCAGTATTGGCAGGTGGCATATAAATAGAGGTATTTAGGCCATAAAGGCTGTTTTTTTTTTCTCTAGGAAAGGGCTCCTGGTTGTGGGTTCACCCTCCTGCCCTCTCTTGGCTCTTCAATGTGATGAGGGAGCAAGAAGTTCCCAGCCAGAGGCAGGCTTTTTACCTTGGACTTGTCAGGCTCTAAAACTGTGAGTAAATAAGTTGATCATAAATTACCCAGTATTATTGTTATTGAAGCACAATTTGAACCTAGATAAAAATCAAAATGATAAACAGCATCAGAGCAACAGGAATTTCTAAGTTGTCAAAAGATTACACAAAAATGTATTTTCTCTCTAAAGCAGGGAATAGGGTATGAAGATAAATATGTGTAAACATACAAATAATTTAATATTGTTGTAGTTACTTTCAGGTTGCTGGGGAAAAGCAGTTGAAGGGAAGAAAGAAGAAAAGGTTTATTTTTGTTTATAGTCTTGTGAGGAAGCTACATGATGGCAAGAGAAGGATGATAGATCAGAGACTGGACATCACTCCTTGAAGATAGCAGCAAGTGAGGGGACTGAGCTAGGATTGGCAAGAAAGGGATTAATAGCACTCACTCGTGTTCCACATCCAGTGATACACCTGTTCCATCCAGAATCTACCTATTGAAAATTGCCACCAACAGATGCCCAAGCATTCAAAACCTATGAGCTTATATGAGTGAAAAAGTGATTTGTGTGTGTGTGTGTGTGTGTGTGTGTGTGTGTGTGTGTGTGTGTGTCTTTTGAGACTTGGGTTACATCATTTGGTGGGATTTTTTTCTAATTCCACCTATATGCTTGCAAATTTAATAACTTGATTTTGTTTACAAGTTGACTAAAAGTCTATTGCATATATGTTCCAAATCTTTACTATATAGTTATCAGTTGAAGGACATATGGGTTAATTCAATTTCATAGCAATTATGAACAGAACATCAATAAACACTGCTGTGCAAATATCACTATGATACAACATAGAGTCCTTTGGGTACAGGCCCAGAAGTGGTATGATTGGATCAATATTATAGTTTGGTTTTTAACTTTCTGAGAAACCTCTTCACAGATTTACATAGTGACTGCACCAGATTATAGTCTACATTGATTTAATATTTTAAAATAAAGATTTTTCCATGGCAATGAGTACAGCGGAGGGTCCAACAAAATCAAGATCTAATCCCTCTAGTTTCAGAGATGAGCATTATAGAAAGCTAATTCAAAATAAAAATTTAAAGAACAAAAAGGAAGTGTATCTGTGCTAGGTGAGTAGATTAGAATGCTCCCAGAATTATTAGGTTATTAAGAAAATGTACCAGGAGCAGGAGTCAAATGCTTCTTAATGAGTTGTTGATCTAGAAAGTCCACAAAATAATAAGGGGAATTGCCTCTACTTTTGGTAAAAACCAAGTGGTAAGATTCTTTGCAGAAGACAGCACACAGAATAAGGTGTGCACACCTGTGTGATAGTAGTAAATCTGTCATGGAGATAACCACCAACATTCTGATTGTATTTGCAGTCTGCCTGCAGGAGGAACTTACATGTGGTATTTAAAAATCTAATCAAATCCTGTGTCTACTGAAGTCATAGATGCTGTTTTGATAAACACATATAATGTACGCATCAGATTGCCTTTTGAGTAACTATGTGTATCCCTAGAACATTACCACTGTCATTTTAGAGGAGTACGTTTTGCAGTGTATAGTAATAACTGCCAAAAGGATAAAAGTAAGGGATGCAATGTTCAGTCCTAAAAGGTACACATCTATATCAGCCCCACCAATGGTCACAGTCACAGAAGAAGTAATGTAAGAGCTAGTGGAGAAGGGAACGCCATAGAGCATGTCACATTTCACTCTTCAACTTGCATCTGTTATTATATTAATAAGAAAGACACAACATTGTGCCCCTCAACACCCTCTCATAATTTAGGTGTGTGTTTGGAGGGGTTGCTAACAAGGCTCTAACCCTCCATAATGATCTATAGGAAGTTAATGTTTTATGGAGTTAGAAGAGACAGTTTCTTCAGTGGTATAACAAGTGGTGTAAATATATGTAATAGATAAGAAAGGGTACTAGTTTGGAATAAAAAGGGAATTAGCAGGAGAGGGTAATGAATAAGTTTATCATATACATATTTGAAAAGTCTTAATGAAACCTATTATGTGTAAATGATATAAGCTAATAAAATCCTGACAGAAATCATAAAAACACTGTGTAGGCTCAGAGGATAAAGAATTTGCTGCTCAAGCATGAGGATCTGAATTTGGATCGCTAACCCTCATGTAAATGTCTGGAGAGCCTGGTGTCCCTGTAAATCCACCTTTAAGAAGGCAGAGATAAGGAATCCCTAGAAAAAACTTGTTAGCTAGACTATCTGAATTAAAAACCTCTTAGCATATGTTGAAGTCAACCTTTCTCAGTTGCTGCCCAGAAAGAATCCAACCAAAAGCAAGCTGATAGAGGAATGAGTTTATATGGCTTATAAACTCTAGGGGAAACTCCATCATGACAGGGAAAATGATGGCATGAGCAGAGGATGGACATCAACTCCTGGCTAACATTAGGTAAATAGCAGCAGCAGGAGAGTTTGCCAAACACTGGCAAGGGGAACTGGCTATATCTCCATAAGCCCACCCCCAACAATAGACCTCCGAGAAGGCTCTACTACACAAATTGCCATCAGCTTGGATTGAACATTCAGAACACATTCATTTGTGGGGACACTGGGATCAAACCATCACAGTCCAACTCTGACCCTCACGAACTAATAATTATACTTGAAGTAAAATACAATACATTCAGACCAACTTTAAGCATCCCCAGAGTTTTTATCACTCCCAGTGATATTCAAACATCCCCATAATCTAAAATCTTTAACTGATCCATAATACAAATAAATAGATAAATAAATAAATAAATTAAATAAATAAATAAATAAATAAATAAATAAATAAATAAATAAATAAAATGGCACAGAACATTCACACTGCAAAAGACAGCATTGGGCACATCAAAAACAGTTTGAAACAGTTCAAGGTTTAAAATAAACAGGGCAAGTATCAAACTCTATCTCCAAGTCTGATAATTCTAACCACTAACAAGTCTCCTGCAGTTGTGATTCTGCCTCTTCAGCTCGGCTACTCACAATCCAGGAAAACTGTATCCAGTACTGACAGCTCTCCTTGGCAGCCATCCCATACTCCTGGCATTTCATTGGGTCTCCACTGCGATCCATGGTTCGTTTCTATAGCTCTATCCCTGCAGGCAGTCTAACACACCTGCTTCACACTGCTCATGGTCTTTTTCAAAAAAAAAAACAAAACAAAAAACAAAAAAACCCAGAAAAACAATATGCTGTTGCAAATTCAATCACCCTCTCTTCCTGCATTTGTTAAACTCCATAGTGCCAGGTGGGATACCAATTTGTTAATCCAGAAGGGAATAAAACTGACTTTGAAGAGCAGGAAACCTCCTTTAGCATTCAGAATCCTTAGATCAAAAGAGTCTGCATTCTTCCAGTTGTCCCAAGCAGATCACCTGGCCCAATCTCAATGGTTTCAATAACTCAAACAATTTCAGCTGAATAGGCAGCATCTCCATTTGCTCATACCTGTTCATTTCTGCGCAAAGCAAACCTGACCAAGTTTTCAGGACACAGGCAGTCAAAACATGGCAAGCTTCTCACTGCCTAAAGACCATTCCTGACAAAGTTCTTTATCACCCTTGTAAGACAAACCTCACAGTCCATAGTTCTTATTGCATTCAGGTCTTTCCCGCTCTGACCAGAAAGATCCATCAAACTGTACTTATAGCCCTGCAAGGTGTCTCTTAGGCTGATGTTTCAAATCCTTTCATATACCTCCTGCATTTTAGTGCCAAAAGGCCAAAAGACACCAGGGTCCTGTCAGCTACAATAGACCCCACTCTTGGTACCAAAACTGTTGTAGTCAACTTTTCTCATGTTGCTGCACAGAATGACCTTAACCAAAAGCAAGGTGATTGGAGAAATGGGTTTATTATGGCTTACAAACTCTAGGTCAAGCTCCCTCATGACAGAAAACATGGCATGAGCAAAGGGAAGGGTGGGCATCACCTGCTGGCTGACACCAGGTGGACAGCAGCAGAAGGAGAGTGTGCCATATAATTGACTATATCCCCCATAAGCCCACCCCCAACAACACAACTCCAAGAAGATACCAGTACTCAAATTGCCATCAGATAGTTAAAAGTTCAATCTAACATTCAGTTGTCTTAACATTTTTTCTCATTAGTAAAGTTTGTCCATTTCTTATTTACATAAATTTCAAGTCTTTCCCTAAGTAACTTAATAAAATGTGACAAGATTTCTGAAATAGATTATAGAATTATTTTAAGAAAAGTATCTGAAAATTTAGAAGTAATTGTAGAATGATGTAAGGAAAAAATTTGTTAGGGATGCTGGTGAAAGAAATACAGTGAAATAACATTAAAAATACATGGACAACTGGAGAATGAGCTGGGAGTGAGGATAAATTGTCAGTAATAGATTGTTCATGTTAAAAATCAGTCAGAAGGGATATGGTTTTGGAACAGGTTATAATCGTTGATGAAGAATAAATGGATGTGTTTTACTTTATCCAGAAGTTTTTTTCAACAAAGTAATTTAAGTTCTAATAGAACCTGATATACTAATTTACTGTGATAATATTGTTTAGTTGTATGGGGCCAGTTACAATGTATAAATAAACTCGGGGATAGAATAAGGCATACAGACATGAGGTTAATGACATCATTGTGTTCTCTTGCTGACAAAGTTCAGAGTACATACAAAGGGAGAAATGGGACAGCTCAAGAGACAAGCCTGTTTTTAACAGGCTGTTAAAAACTGTTTTTAACTGTTAACAGGAGATGAAATGAAACCAGGCACTGCATTCTGTGACAAAACACCATGCGATTTTCAAAGAATCAGGATATTAATATCCTCTGTCACTTTTGGAAGTGACATTCTGCCACCTGTTTTGGTTTACTATGTGGGGAATATTTCCTGGAAGTTACTACCTCAGTATAGGACTTGTTTAGGGAGGAAACCAGGATATATTTTATAAAGTTATGAAATACTCTGTGTGACTCTATGTAAATATCCAAGGCTTATAATTTCATATACAACAGTGTTTATTTCATAAAGTTCATCCTTTCTAAGAAGTGTTCTGTACCAAGAGAAGTGTCTACGGTAAAATTAAATATCAGCTTTGGATACTTAATTATCACATTCCTTTTTGGATTGGCAAATGGTAAGTGTCACAACTGGAGGTATAATTAGACCATTAGTCCCCAACTTCCCCTGTCTTGAAAGTAATTCTCGCCTTTTCCTTTAAGTGTATCTATTTGCTTAAATGCAGTACTTCTTTAAAGGAGTGAAAATTGCTTGAGGTCAGCGGTATAAACATCACTATGTTGTGGTCATTAGTGAAAGTAACAAAAGTAGATTTGAAATAAGACACCAAAATTATATGCTAGTAAATAAAAGGAACTCACTCAATGCCTTTGAAAAGGAAAAAAAAAGTGAACAACGCTCTCATCACCATGGATGATTCTTCATTCAACAAATTTATGCACTTATATATAACATGTAGATGGTTGGATTTCTGATTTTGTCAGTAGTAATAGTTGTCTCTTAATCCTATGTCAGCTTTTCTCAAAACTAAAGATAGTTATGGTGTAAATCTATGTTCTTAGGTTCCTTCCTCTAGGGCATGTAACCCATAACTCCCAATACAACACAGATCGTGAGAGAAACCATCTGCTCAGAGGAACATTTTCTATATTGCTTGTAAAAAAAAGATCAGTATTGCTACGCATGAAATGTCAAATAGTTGAAATGGGTTTTCGATAAATTCCTAAGTATAAAGCAATGAAAACAATGAATTACCAAAAAAAGAAAGAAAATTGTGATTAGATACAAAGCTAGAGAAGTAAAAAGCCAGTATCAGAGATGGAACATCTGAGTGATTTTCAGTTATGACCTAAATGTGTCTTTGCTGTAAATACTGAACATCCAGCACAATCTCTTGGGTACTGAAAAGCTGCTTTCATTTAACTCTTGGCTTTTCTTTTAAATTACTCCTTTGTTTAAATTCTAGGACATTTCTCTAGGTTGTGAAATGTGTATGTAGTATATAGACATCCAGGTGAATCAAATACCCAGATATTTAGAATGTTAAATATGTCAAATTATAGGTTAAATTCAAATATTGAAAACAAGAATATCTATGCAAACCCATTTAAAAATATTGGTTTATTTTCCTCATTCCTGTGAAGCACAGATTTAGTGATTCTTCACAATTTTGGTGCCAAGAAGCAGAAGCAATGATTAGTGAAATATGAAAAAAAAAACACCATAATGTTGCCAAGGAAAGCCAAGCAGCCTAGATACAATTGAATAAAGTCTGCAACTTTTTTATGATAAAAAGTGACTGAACTGGACACAAATATCCCCTTATTGCTGTCTGCCTCACTATAATTATTGAGATAGTGGTGTTTTTATTGAGTCAAACATAATTTAATAGAGACTAAGAGTACCAAGCTCACTTCTGATGAACTTTAATAAAAAATAATGTGGCTAAAAGCATATAAGAGTAATATATAGGCAGACAGCTGATGTTGCCTCAAAGTTATGGAAAATAAGAAATAATTTTCCCATCACAAAGTTCCATTTTTCCTTGGTCTCAGATACGATATTAACTTAACTTTAATGTCCTGCTAAATGTTAATGTTGATATTTAAAGTGGCATTAGAAATTTCCATGAGAAATCATTTCAAGAAAGAATAAAAATATACAATAATCATGTTTTCAATAATTTCTTCAAGCCATATAATCAATAATAGTTTTATTATCTTACTCTAAACATTTCACTTATTTTTACATGCAGCATTGCTTCTAAAAATTTAAACATTATCAATACATACAATTTCAATCTATTATTGTGCAACTAATATGTATCAATTGCTTATTTTATGATACCAGCCACTGTCCTGAGCTCTGTCCATACAGACAGTAAGCCTGAATTCTTTAAGAAAACAAGAGTATATAAGTGAATAATCAAGATCACCTTAGTAGAGATAGTTCTTTTAAACCTAAGGGGTGATTATAGTGAAAGGCAATTGTGAGGGACATGTTAGTTACCTTAGATAGAGTAGCCTTACAGGTACCTGAGATAAGAATGGAATGCAGAAAAGGAATGAGCCTACAGATCTGAGGCACATGATTGCCAAGCAAAACAGCACCATGATGTGACATGGCAGGGTATGCTCACCTGAGGGGCTAGGATGTCATTTATTTAAAAGCCATGTGAAGAATTGATAATGAGTTTTTATGTTGGTTTAGGTTAAGAGCCAAGATATGAGAGGATTTGGATAAAAAAGTCATCACAATCATCACTTTAGCTTTTTTCATTAATATTTTTATTTTGAAGAATTATATACATTATATGAGCAAATCTTGTGACTGTGTCCCCATTTCCTCCCTCTCTGTCCCCTAACCACTGGGGCCCTTCCTTGGTGCACATAATGGGTCTTTTCATAGGTTAGGTGATATGAACTGCACCAGAGGTAGCCAGTTTTTCTTCCTTTCTTCCTTCCTTCCTTCCTTCCTTCCTTCCTTCCTTCCTTCCTTCCTTCCTTCCTTTCCTTCTTTCTTTCTTTCCTTCCTTCTTTCTTTCTTTCTTTCTTTCCTTCCTTCCTTCCTTCCTTCCCTCCTTTCCTTCTTTCTTTCTTTCTTTCTTTCTTTCTTTCTTTCTTTCTTTCTTTCTTTCTTTCTTTCTTTCTTTCTTTCTTTCTTTCTTTCTTTCTTTCTTTCTCTTTCCCTCTTTGTTTATTGTTGTTGCAGGGAGGAGGGTGATGTCTCTGGATATTCTCCAGCAACATGGCTCTGAGAATCTTTCCGCCCCATCTTCTGCTCAATTCCCTGAGTCAAAGTGGGTGAGTTTTAAGTCTGCTTTATTGTTTAGAACTTAAGTATTTCTGGATCTTTGCCCTGGGTTGTATTTGGTATCATTGGTGTCTCTCTCCATTGACCTTTCATGGGTTATCAGACTTGCTGTGGTGATTGGTCTCCTGTTTGTCTCATCACTTTCTCATAGATTTCATTTGTGTGTGAAGTCTAGGAGACAAACCACACCTAGGTTAGTCTCCTGCAAGGAGACTTCATTCAATGTCTTATTGGTGAAAATGAGTTGTCCCTGGCTCTCTCATTGCCTTCTGAAAAATACAAACAGAATCTCCCTAGGAGAGTGAGATCAATATAGGCTATATATGAGACAACATTGCTATTTTGGCTAGCTCCTAATGGGTGTAGCCTCTCTGTAGCTCTCTGGTAGTGGGAATTTCCCCTAGGAGCCTGAGATCTTGGTCTCCATAGGATTTTGCCATGGATCCCAGTTCCAGTTATGGGTTCCTTGTCACTAAGCGGATATCTTAGCCAATCAGTAAGCCATTGATTACCCTACTTGGTTTAGCACCACTATTGCACAGATGTGCTACACATACATGAAGTCAAGTTTCTGATCAGGCTTTTCATATATATTATCTCCATTAAATTTAGTTTTTAATGGAGAAAATAGATATGAAATTCTATTCATATATATTGTATATTATATGAAATTATATATATATATATATATATATATATGAAAAACCTGATCAGAAGCTTGACTTCATGTATGTGTAACTTTATGTAACCGGTCTTGCTACTGAATAAGTGATACTGAAGCACAAAGCAATTCCAGGTGGGGGGTGAAGAGATATGCTTTAGAGTTTCAAATTATTCAACTAAATAAAAGGAAAGTAGTGAAGAAATCATGGGTGTAGAGTGAACTAGGGACAATATAATAATGATGCATCATTACTTTAATCACACTCCAAACATATTTCAAGAAAATAGAAGTGTTCAAGTATGGCATATGTTGCTTAGCAGGACTGTTAGATAGAAACAGAGAAATCTGCTTTGAATATTATTACACCTTGAATAACACTGATGACTATAACAATTGTGGTTCCACAGAAATAGACAAGGCAAAATAAGGGCAAATAAGAGAACATGAAATTATAGATAAGGCATTGAGGCTACATGAGGTTTTTTTGTGGGGATGTTTTCATGGAAAGCAGACACATAATTAAAATAAGTATAGGAAAATCATGCAAAGAAAAGAAAGTATAGGAAAGCATGACAAAATCAGAGAAGGTTTGAAATTAATGTTGTATGTTTTTTCACCTATAAAATTGAACTTATGTCTTAATGAGAATGAGTTTGTACGTAAGAAAAATAAATGATCCCTGAAAGAAAAGATAGTAATGAAAAAGAAAAGCAACCAAGAAATCATAGAAATTGAAACTTTGAAGAGAAGAGCAAGAACAAACGAAAAGTTGTTACTTGAACATGTCGACTGCTTTCAGGTTGTGAGAAGATAAGACCTTTCTCTTCTATGAGATAGAGAGCAAATATCCACCGCATGAGTTCCTAATGGGTATGAACTCTGAAGTTCATGATCAAGAGCTTCCAGTAAGAGCAGTGGATCAGTGAGCGTTTGTATGCGACTCTTCAATGGACAGACAGGGAAGTGGCCGAGAATTGAGACCAAAGACACACGATAGACAAGAATTGCTTTCTTTTTTTTTTAATATACAGCTGCCTGACAAACAAAGATACTCCCAATTCCAATTCCATATGTACATTTTGTATTTTGACTATTTCCTCTCATAGATGTATATTTCATTCCAAAGGACATACTGTAAAAAGTCTAAAAATTTTTGACATATAGTTAATTAAATGAGATATACAAATGATAATTTATCTACAATAACACGATTTTAAAGAGCCTATTTCTGTGAAAAAAAGCAATATTTGCAAGGATTTACTTCCTACAACAGTATTTATTTGTTTACTTTTATAAAAATATATTTTTCTTTCTGTGTGAGTTTGTTGGTAGCATATGTGTGCATGTGTTCATGTGTGTGTAGAGCATGTGTGTGGTCAGGGGACACCGTTGAGTGTGTCCATTAGCCTCTCTCCAATCTATTTTTAACATGTTATTGATAGTTTTCATATGTCTACTTAAGGGAAAGCCCTATGCCCCTTACAGTAAACCCCTTCTTTCCCTAGTCTATTTTGACCCATGTTATTTTGTATTTTATTCTGTCTCCATCATTGTCATGGTTTGATCCAGGTGTCCCCCACAAACAAATGAATGTGTTCTCAATGATCAATCCTCAGCTGATGGCAGTTTGGGAATTACAACCTCGCTAGAGCTGTGTTGTTGGGAGCAGACTTTTGGGGTTATAAACCAGCTTCCCCTTGACAGCGTTTGGCACACCTTCCTGCTGCTGTTTGCAGTGCTGTGGCGGAGGTGATGTCCACCCCTCTGCTCATGCCATCATTTTCCCTGCCAGGATGGAGTCTCTCCTTGAGTCCGTAAGCCAAATAAACCCATTCCTCCACAAGCTGCTTTTGTTTGGGTTCTTTCTGTGCAGCAACTAGAAAGGTGACCACAACAATCATCCATTACAAACTGTTGATAAGCCCATTATTTTTCAGGTCTTATGAAGGTAACATCTGCTATCAGGCCATGAATGTCCTCAAGACAGCATTCAAAAGCACCCCTCCCCATTCTCTGGCTTGTACATTCTTTCTGCCTGCTCTGAAATGTGTCCTGAGCTTATGAAGGCATGACAGAGATTACTTATTTATAATAAAGAGTTACCTGATAAGACACTATTTTTTGTAGATACCTCCATGTGGATGTAATGAACTTCCAAACCAGACATAGTTTATGGAAGGAAGAGGTTTGTTTCAAGCTTTCGGATGGAAAGGAGAGGAGAGGACAAGTTCCATCAATGGTGGAAGATTCGGCTTCCAGACATCCAAACAGAGAGAAACAAGCAAACATCCAGTTAAAACCAAAAGCAGCAAGCAGTAAGGACTCCACCCAAGCTCAGACTCCTCTGCATAACTTTGGGCTGGAATTCAGATATGTCCCCAGGCACAACTTAGGGCTGGACCAGTGACACCTCTTCTAGCCAGGTGGCTGGAGACCCAAGCTGTAAGCTTTAATAAAACTCTAAAGAGATACTTAAGATCTCAACAATAAAGCAGACTCAAAACTCACCCACCATGACTCAGGGAACTGAGTGGAAGAGGGGGCAGAAAGATTGTAAGGGCCATGGTGCAGGAGAATATCCAGAGACATTGCCCACCTCAGCAACAATACACAAAGGGGGAAGGAAAAAAAAAAAAAGAAGGAAAAACCGCCTCTCTCTGGTGCAGTTCATAACCCCCTAACCTATGGACAGTTTCAGAATGTGTACCGAGGAAGGACCCTAGTGGGTAGGGGACAGAGAGGAGGGAAACGGGGACACCTTCACAAGATTTTAACATACAATGTACAAAATTATTCATAATAAAGATATTTTAAAAAAACTGTTGAGTCTATGGGGGACATACATTCAAACTACCACAGATTTATATCAGCAATTAATTTTTAAAAATAAAGTTTTAAATAAATATAAATATAATGATTGAATTGACACATTGCTACAGTAAATGTAAGAGACAAGTACAACTCAATTGAAGGTCAAAGTCTTTGGAGGCCAAAGGTAAATTTCTATGCAAAAGAAAAATATATGTCTTACAAAATGACATAAATTATTTTCATAAGTAAAAAAAATCCTTCAAATATTCTATATGAAATACAGATCTTTATAGTTAAAACTTCACTGCTAGTTCTTCACCTTCACAAACTGTATTGACTATTTTAAACTGAATTAAAAAATATATCCTGTTTGTCTCAGAGCTCCCTACACAGGCCCCACTCTCCCTTACCATCAGGCCAAGCTGGTTCCCTCCTTGAGACCTAGGTCCCACTTCCACAAACACCCTCCCTCCACTGGGCAAGTTACTAGGCCCCAAGGTGTAGCAGGGTGAGCTGAGGATTAGAATTTATATAATAACCAGTAAAAATTCAAATTCACCCCAAAATTTAAAGAGTACCCGGATTCTTGACTACAAAGTTAAAGAATTAAAATCATAGACAACAAGATATTAAAGTATAGTGGGAGACTTTATTTAAGGAAACATGGAGAGTTACAGAATTCTCCAGCCTCCACTGTGGGGAGAAAATATGGCAGAGGTTTAGGTAAAAATTTATGCAATTTAACTAAACAGGCAGGAAACGGCAGATAATAGAGGGCTCCCAACAGGAGATAAAACGGTTCATAAGGGGAGATCTTGAGTCCCCCTCATCCCAGCTGTAATGGTTAAGTTTTGTTGTCAACCTGACCTTTCCCGACCTTTCGAGTCATCTTGGGTGGGCCTCTGAGGATGTTCACAGGAAGGCAGCCTCTCAGTAGAGGGCAAGAAGTAAGGAAGCTTAAAGAAGCTAGAAGTAAACATCCTTTCCTTTGGGGGCCATGCAGGAAGGAAATCCCAGAGATTCGGGAAGCCATTAAGTCTGGGGAAGGTTGTAAGACCCCACCCTAAGCCTATATAAAAGGGAAAAAATTCTCTCCTTGCTCTCCTGCCTGTTCCCTGTTCGGTGTGTGGTGTAGGTAATGGTTTTTTCTCTCTACTGTGAAAGAGGGCCAGCCTCTTTCGCTGTTACAGAACTTCCCCTCAGTTTCTAGTTTCAATAAAAACTTTCCTCCCCCAAATTGTACCTTTGTTTGAAGAATCATCCCAGCAGCCTGTGGTCAAAATTTATGCAGTTTAACTAAAAACGCAGGGAAAAAAACATAATTGATGGCTCCCATCATGAGAAAAAAAGGTTCATGTGGGGAGATCTTGAGTCCCCCTCACCCCAGCCTTACCTGTAAAATGAAAGTCCTCCTTCTAGGATGCCATGTGGAAGAGAAGGGAGTAGCTTTGTTCCAGGGAAGTTTTTAAAACTTCCACTAGTTAAGTCAGAGAGACAGATGATTGGGCTATACCTGACCAATCAGTTTTTGCATCTAGGTTTGGGCTCTGGCTAGAGACACCTTCCAATCAAGGGGAGGGTTTCTATGGAGCTTGCCTGAAACTGTCACACAGGCATGGGCATAGAATGCTATTCTTGTTTTGTTTTGTTTTTTCTTTCTAGGCTCTTTTTCCTTAAGTAAGGTGTGTGATTCTCTGTTCTTCATCTCTGATTGTATTTATAAATCTCTCTCCTTCTTCTTCTTCTTCTTCTTCTTCTTCTTCTTCTTCTTCTTCTTCTTCTTCTTCTTCTTCTTCTTCTTCTTCGTCTCTCTCATCTCTCTCCCTTGGCTTCCAAGCTCAAACCCCATTGTCCTCACCATTTATCCAAAATTAATTGATTCTCCCAGTTTCTTTATCCTCCCTAGTCCCAAGAAGAATGTGTCCTCTGTCATTTAACCCTGACCTCTAACAGATTCTTAAGGACAGTGACTTTCCATGGGATCTGTTCTTATTTTTTTCTTGTATTGCTGGAGAGCAGCTTAAGTATTTGATTTTGACAACAAAACTAATTTTACTAGCTTGTCTCCATAAAGAATTCAGCTAAGCAGCTAAGCAAACCTGAAGAGCACAACTCCTATCCAAGGATGTGTTTTTATTTATCCCCCATTTATCTTTTATTTATTGATCTAATCTATGTAAATCAAATCTTTACCTAAGGGCTCCAGAGCTCATGTACACAGTAGAAATTCAACCTTCAACCTGAAGTCAGCTCTCAATTATTCATGGGATGGTGTCCCAGGTGCTACAAGGATAATGCATGCCTGGGGCTGTTCTTCTCAGTTCTTGCATTTTTGGATGCTTCACTTTGTGTTATTTTTTCCTCCTTGGAGGATTAACAGTGGTGGAATACTCAGGTACATCATTCCTACAATTTCACCTTCAAACTGTCAGTTTCCAGCTTTTCAATAACACAACCTTTTGCGTTAAGATTTTTGCCTTTGATGTCACATATTTTCTCCGTCTCAGTTAGGTCCCAATTTATAGCCTCATGCAAATCAACCACATGTTTTCCATAGGAAACAGACTGCTGTGTTTATAAGCTTTGTGGTTACCCTGGCATGGGTTCTATAGACTTATAAAAATCTCTTTCCCTGAAAGCTTCCAATTTCAGCCCATATTTTAACATTTATTTGTGAACTTTCCTAAATATTAATAGATATTTTCACATAGCTTTCAACAAATCGGTAGAAGATACAAAGTATTAATAAATAAAAATAGTATTTACACTATCCACACCCATTTCTGAGGAAATGTCTATGTATTGAGTTTTTCTGAAATGTATTAATATGGTAAGTACTCACAGAAAAACAGATGTTAAACATGGTATGGTCAGTTTTGAAGAAAAGGTCTCATCTTTAAAGATGTTAAGTTTTTCAGTTTCTTGCAATATAAAATGATTTTTAAGTTTTGTAAGAACAAGGAATGCCACCAGGAAGGCTCTTTCGTTCTCCTGCCCTCACTGTTGGCTCAAACCTATTTCTCCCCATCCTGCCTCATGCCTCTCCCTCTAAAGATATGCAAAAGCTTCACAAAGAAGATCATGGATTCCTTTGTACTCCACTGGTTTAACAGATGAAATTTCTTAGACTCAGATTCTATTTTTAATAGAGATAACTTCAATTCAATTTGGTTTAACTAATCTCTTGAGCCTAGTACTTATTCTTTAACTAATAAAATCACTTTTAGTATTTATGCAAACAAATCTGTACTTTTTACATGATGTTTTCAAGTTTGCAGCTTAAATAATTGTATATAGTAATCCAAAGAAATGTTGGGACTTTACTATCTGTGTGACTCAGAGAGTTGGCATCTTCCTAATGTTAAAAATAAATAAAAAGTAATCATGATAATACCTTCCTTCCCTCCACAAAAAGAATGCAACTCTCTCTCTCTTTCTCTCTCTCACTATATATATATATATATATATATATATATATATATATATATATATATATATCCTTTTTTAGACTTGATCACTGAACTTTTGTGGAATACATAACAATTTGTAAAAATAAATCATAACAATTGCTTGTACATTGTTGGTTACTGCCTTTCTAGCTTTTATTTTATTTTATTTATTTTATTTTTTGTTTTTTGATGTAGGGTCTAGAACTAGCCCAGGCTGACCTGGAATTCACTCTCTAGTCTCAGGCTGGTCAGGCTGGACTTGAACTAAAGACGATCCTCCTACCTCTGCCTCCTGAGTGCCTTTCTAGCTTTTGAAAGACATTTAATACTATATGAACTATTTACAATACTGCAAACAATATAATAGTTTTTTTGTGATGCTGATTTTATTTCTTAACAGCATAGTGCCAAAGCTATTTGGAGAACTAGCATAAAAAAACAACCAGAGATATAGAGGATTTTTTAAGTTAGAATTTTCAGTGGCAAAAATATTTCTCACCTGGATCAGGCAGAAGAAGTTTCATGTGAGTGTCTTTAAAAGCAAATAATTCAGCTAGTTCTATTTCTTAACAGATTAATGAATTTTGCTAATATAAAAAACATTGTATTAATACTAGATAATTAAATATCTAACAACTAATTATCTGCTTATAGAGAACCTAAATTAACAATAGCTATAATCTTGTGTATGGATTTCGAGTGATTAAAAAAGTAAACTTATGTCAAAAACCAATTTATTTTTTATATTGTAATAGGCTTTATTTGATTTTTTCACATTATAGATACTATAAAAATGGTATAAAACTTTTCTGAAAAACACACTGGAGAATTATTTAAACATGGGTTTTTGATATTACCAATGCTAAATCATTTTATTTTATTTTTTATAAATCATTTTAAAGTAAATTATTGTAATTAAATTTTCATATATGGCTGATAATATAAGAAAAATATTATGACAATACTAAATTAAAGCATCATGATCAATTGCACATTCTTAACCTTGTTGGTTAAGTTACACTGAATTAATTTCTTCTATAAGTGAAAATTAAAGCAACAAAATACTTTTTCTTTAGTCTTAATATAAGAAAAGTCAATAAGCATTTCTATATGATCACACTTTAAAATAAATTTTAATGTTAAAGTTTAATACATGATCACAATGCAGATTGGTCTTTTTTCCATTAGGATATTCTTTTTCTCTTTCACTTTCTCCAGTCCCCATTCAACTGAGGGGCCACCTCAGTTTGGACATCAGCAGTCACTGTGGGATTATGAATACCTCAGTCTGCTCCTTTGGGGAGGACCATGTTTCATAGTACAGCAACACACCATGTGGCTTTTACATTCTTTCTGCACTCTCTTCCCCCATGTTCCCTCATCCTCGCAGGGCATGTTAGACATGTCCAATTGTACTGAGCTCTGGGCAGCCTCAGATTATCTGCTTTGATGAGTTTTGAATCTCCTCAGTGTCTATTGCCATCACTCTAGAGAAGGTTTTCTGGCTAGCAGTGAGAGCAGCACCCACATGGGTGTCACCTGCCACTTCCTTTGGAATGTGTCCTGAACTTGGCAGGTGTGATCAAGTATCCACTGGCAGGCACTTGGCACTCTCTTGTCATTTTGATAATTATCAGAGTTTCTCTGGTATTGGACACAGTTAATAAACAGTAGATTTTATAAGCAAGAGTGAGGGTTGCATGGATCAGAAGGAGATCAATATATACATTTACATGGATTTTATGGCTATATCCTCTCCATTTAGTTAAAACAAAACAAACAGTGGACCTTGTCTTCATGATCTATGTCCTTCTGAGTCACAGGCTTCTGACTTGGTTTTCAGTTCCATGATTAAATTCTCTCACATGCTTTGACCTAAGAGTGGATCTTCTGATCACATTTTTAATGACTGCCTAATTTTATTTAAAACTAGAAAACTTCTAAATCTTGGAAATATTCTTCTGTCTCTTTGATGATTTAGCTTCTTATTTTTTAACAATATTCTTAAGCATAGATACACATTCAAAATATTTTGATTAATTTCATTATCATCATTTTTTACTTTTGCTGCCAATTGTGACCTTAAGATGTGAGAAGGTAATAATGAGTCAGAATGAATGAAATATGGCAACACTGTACATTGATCAATAAAGATGACTGGCTGAGGTAAAAAATAAAATAATGCCTGAGAAAGAGTGAGTTGATTCTTCTGTGGAAAGTGAGATGAGGACCCAACTCAGTGACTAAAGACCCCAGAATATTTTCTCAGCGTTATAGAGCTCATAGGATGGCATAACACCCATAAACAAGTTACTTTTACAGTTTTGACTATGGTGATTATAATTGGCTAGGATGATTTAGCCAATCACAAAATCATCTGACTAATATATATGAGTTTGCAAAAATCAAGAGGATAAGCAAGCAACGTGCTCATATTAATATTTCATATCACTAAAAACTATGGGGTAGAAGACTTACAATAGCCATCAATAAGTAGTTACTCATTTTGTAAATGTTTCAGGATTCATAATCCATATATAGTACCCATGAAGTCTTTGAGAGGCTCTTATTTGCTTATGTTCTCTTTTTAGTCAAGAATCTGTTATATCACAGGAAATGATTTTAACATATATTTGCTTTCCTTTCCCTTTATTTTTGTTTCCTATACTATCCCAAAATTAATTTATGAAATATTAAATACCAATTTACTGATTCAAAATTGTATAAATATAAAAAGGCTCTTCTGAGTCATATATGCACATTGATTAACATTTTCATTTTTGTGCCAGTTTATTTTCCTTGAGTTGAAAGGTTATTGTTGATACTCATTTATTCATTAAAATATTGAAGAGCTATAGGAGACTTTAATTTATAAAAACAATTTTAGCTAAGTTCAGAATGAAAAGAAAATTTTGTTCAAGAACAACCACAGAAATATGTAGACACCTTATAGAATAAAGGAAAATGTGTAATAGGTAAGAGTACTAATTAGAAAATTCTTCATGTCCAAATGACAAAGAGGTTCCTGGAAAAGTTGACATTCATCCCCAAAGTCAGGTGGGTAAATGAAAAACTACCTTAAAACTGTAATGTAATACATTCCTGATAATAATTAAAAATATCAGGAAAGAATATTATTTCAGTGATTTTTCACATACAAACTAGTGTGAAGTTACCAGCACAGTTCAGTCTTGAAAGACTGACTTTCTCTCCTTAAGGGATTCTGAAACACTATGAATAGGATGTGACAGAAGATAATGTATAAAAGCATAAATATTTAATATAGTATAAGGTCATAAGATATTTGAAAACATACATTGGAGATCCATGCACTGAAAAAGATTGTGTGAGTGGTGAATATGGGTTTGAGTTATCACAGAAAAATAATTCTTTTCTCGCAATGCAAACACAAATTGTTCCAGAGAGTTGGAATCACTGTGCAGACACATGGAAGTGGTTGATTATCTCTGGTTTTAAGTTTGTGTCTTTAAAATATTGTGTGTGAAAAGGTTAATAAAAGAAATGATATGAATCCCAGAATGTGGCATCTATAAGATCAGTTAGGTTATAGAAAATCAAAGGAAGTTTTTTTAGAGTAATATCACTTAGCATTCTAAGGAAAACAAAAAGAAAAATATTGGTGAGTTGGGGAAAATCATGTATAATAAAAGTATCTCATGTAGAACGATGTAACTCAAACGAGCAAGTGTGAAAATAAGGCAGACACATATATGGAAGTGAGTATGAATTGGTTAAAATGACTCAGTTCTTCATTCATACAAATGAAAGGAAGGGGCCAACAGGGAATCAGAGACACACACGTGCAGTTGAGGATGGAAATTTTGTTCATCATCACGAGTGTGAGGAGAAAAGCTGATAGCATTGTCTCATGCCAAATTCTTCATAACTCAACAAAAGGAAAAGAAAATAGCTTGAAATGCTGTAATTCCTAAGAGTGTTTCAAGCTATAGGGAAAAATTTCTCACTATGCATCCTAAATATTTGCTAGCTTCAAGAAAGAAGATCAAAAGAGAACAGTGAAAAATGCTTCATTAGGAATTAGGATGCATTGTCTGTAAGAATGCTTCTGACATTATTTTAAAATAATTCCAATTTTATTTCAAGTATAGAAGAATTTCTTGGTCAAAAATATTTAATAAAATTCAACCTAATATATATATGCATATATGTATGTGTTTGTATATATATACATGTATATATAAATATATGTATATATTTTTGTATAAATATAACAAAGTTTGAGAAGGTATCTGAAATTTACAAAAGTTAATATTTTATAAGACACAATCGTATACATTTTTCATCAGAAAATAGCTATTGTATTTTTATTGGATATTACAAAATATTGTATCCAAAATTTAGAGATTTTTGCTCAATCTAAGTAATCATCTTTTTACTATTATTTTTCCTGTGTGTGGCCTAAAGTTTCAATAGAGCAAAATAAACTCATATATGTTATTTGTTAAATTTAGACAAGATTCCTGATTTAAAAAAAAAACACTTAAATGAGATTAGAACTTCTTATCATTGTAAACTCATGACCCATTAAAGTCTTATGGCTCTTTAAGTAATCCTGAGTAAAACATTTACTGATAATAAATCATAAATACATGATTTATTGTCAATATGTGTATACATCCACGTTTAACATTGAAGACAAAGGAAATTTACGGAACAAGATGAAAAGGCTTCTTTATTTTTACACACAGAATTATATGTCTGACTGATTGATAGTGCAGAATGTTTGTTCAGCCTGTTCAACAATTTTCAGTTGGTTAATACTTTGATATTATATTCAACAGTGAAAATGCCAATTGGTAAAAATGCATAGTACAAAAGGGCATAACTATATTAAAGGCCATTTCACTAATTATTGGAGATTTTATTCTAATTTCAAACTAAGATATCTTTATTTACGTTTTTAAAAAGCTCAGATCACTAACTCAAACAGCATCAAAGGTTTGTGCCTAACACAATAAAAAAAAGATGTAATAATTTGATACTTACATGTTGATGAATGATGGTAGGAAAACATTAAATGTTTTTGTTTCCTGTAATGATAGCCTTATGTTTCTATTAGAAAACTTGGCAGGTATGGTAAAAACACTGCAGATTATCATCCAGCATTTTCTGGAATCCTAACTGAGGTGTTCAGGCAGCACTCATTGTCACTGCACGGTGTGCTCAGAACCCAAACTGCCATGAAGGTGGGTATGACCAGCCCTTCATGAGAAAGAACCTCTGATTCCTGGTCACTTGATTGTGACCTCAGGTGTGCTTGCTTCATGTTCAGAAATGGCTCACTGCTGCCCAAGTTTGCAAGCACTCAGACACGTAGGCAACTCATCCAAGATTATTGCCCACAGTTTAAGGAAACATCTTAGGCTGTCGCAAGCAGAGACATTGCTTCATCTGTGTTTTGCCCATGGCTTCTTTATGAAAAGGCTGATGCAGACTGGTTTCCAATTGGGAGAAAATATGCATAATGACAGTTTTAAAATTTGGCCCATTTCCATCTTTTAAAAACAATTAGAAAACAATGACTAAATAGTAATATCTTAAATTTTTATTAGTATATAACAAAATCGGCTTCGTTATACTCTATTCCAAATATGTTTTTTGGTTTTCTTCAGACCACCTTCCCTATCCCCCCTTTAGTCTTTGAAGCCTGCTCAAGTCTCCTACTCCTTCCCTCTTTCATACCTCACATTTGCTTTTCATCTCTTCCCTTCTTGTATTTTTCATACACTCCTATCTCAATTCATGGTTTGTCCTCACTCTCTACCCACTTATGTAAGTGTATGTACATATACACATACATTCACATATACACATTGACATACGTACACACATATATGAGAAAGAGCATGTCATTTTGCCTTTTGGGGCCTGAAATGCCTCACTTAGTGTAATCTTTTCCAATATATAATCCTTCTCTTTTCATTATAAATAATTCAGATGTTGCATTTAAAATGGAGGCCAAAACATCATATCTGGAAGGTATTGAAAGTTAAGTATTCTTTGTATGAATTAGGTACTAGCTTATTATCAATTATATACTACAAACTAAATTGGTTTATTGAATGAATATATACCATAATCTAAATTTATAGTGTTATAAAAGTATTCAGCAATAATGAACTTTCTTATGTGTCAAGCACTTATTGATTTTTCTTACAGTTTGCATCATTAAAAATTACTAAATATTTAAACAAATGTGAAATATTTAAGAGACAGAATTGTAAGATGCTCAAGTACAAGAATTTTGCAGTGATTTAAATATCTATGTCTTATTTCTTCAGATTCTCATGCCAAACTCTGGACAAGCAAGATGGTAACTATTAGGAGATGAAGGCTTGGGGGCTGATTAACATAAAAGGGCAAACTCTAGTGGGTAGAGTCTGGATGCCTTTACAACCTGTGAATATTGGTCACGTGGTTGACTGGAGCCTGGGTCTTCGTATCCGCAAACACTGTGAGGAATAAATATCTCTTATAAGAATCCCCTCTCTGGCAATCAATTAAATTAATTAAATTAAAGCAACCAAATGTATTGTGAGTAATGTCTATACTTTTAGTAGGAATATCCAGTGTGTTAGAGAAATGAAAACTGTCACTAACACACTCCCTCCACTGTCTCCAAAATAGAAGTACAATAAAAATACATAAGAAAATTCAACCTGGATCTGCTTCCACAGCATCAAATTCCCAGAGTAATGCTGAAGTAGTCTACTTGTAGGCAAAAAGTGGCTATGAACTCATATTTTCCTGTTAAACTGCATGATTAATTTGCCATTTAGCATCGATGCTGGGTAATACAATAAGAATCACACTTTCAATATTTTGCCACATATTTTATGTGAAGATGAAATAATAAATCGCAATCAATGAATTTATTTATGGTAAGCAATTTGTCAGTAATAAATTTGGATAATATATCCAAATGGGAATTCAGTTTCACAATTCATTTTATAGCATGATTAAATGAATCATTAGATTCACTCAATTGTAGCTTTATTTAGTATGTAGACTTAAAATTAGCTATATTCAATTGATAGAGTTGCTCATTGCATATTAAAATTCGGTGATAATTTAGAGGCTATTGCATTAATTTTCAAGATATATAATTCATTCATTCAAGATGTATATATTAAGTACTGAATATGTCTCCTCAAGTTCTTGTCTAAATGAGTGCTAAATTAATTCTCTCAAATGTTGTACAATCAAAATACTTTACTGAAGAGACATGTTTTTATTGTTGGGACTGGAGAGAATTTAAAAAGTCACCAACCTGGGCTAGAGAGATGGCTTAGCAGTTAAGACATTGGCCTGCAATACAGAAGGACCAGGGTTCAGTTCCCCAGAACCCACGTAAAGTCAGATGCTTCTTTCTCTCTCAAATAAATAAATTAATAAAATATTTATTTAAAAAGTCACCATCCTGATTTTCTTTAGACCAATTCCTGTTTTCATTTTTTGTTATAATTTGTGCTTCTAGCTCTGGTCACTTCTCTAATTTATTATTTTAAAGCTCTGATCATTTCTCTAATTTTTTGAAAGAAAAAAATACTGGTCAGAACATATTCCCACTAGTAAGCTACCATCATTTCTCTGGGACTTCCCTGTATAGGTACTCTGTTAGAGTAGATGCTAGTAAACCAGATAAGGAAAACAGTGCCACTAAAGGAGAAAACCATCAGTACGGAGCAAACAAAGCTGTATTTTAGCATTCACTTATTTCAATATACAGTAAGTTAACTATAAAGTAAAAGGTGTGCACCCACTGTAAGGAGGACTTCCCAGCTGACAACATACTGAATAATGGTAAAGATTTTGATACTATCAGCATTGCTTTTATTTAATTCTCAATGCCAGAAACATTACTGGAAATATTCAAATTTTTGACATGCAAAATATGTGAAGAAAATACATCCATGGTTAAGAAAGTAGCAATTTGACATAAAGATAAACATATGCATGTACAAATATTTATATAATTAGTTTATATATAAATATGTGTTTATATAACTATATACTTATACAACTCTAATTATATAATATACAATATATTATAGTTAACATATAAAATATATATTGATGCATATCTTTTTCCTGAAATGGAGATAACAACTTTTCTGTTGTGTTTTCTCATAGTACTTCTTCTAAGACAGCACATGCCTAGTATTTTTGTGTGTGTGCCTACAGTTCCCTTTTCTGAAAGAATAACCATGAAAGTGGAGGCTGTGGAGCACCAATTCTGGGTATTGTTTCCCCAGAGCCAGATTTGGTTTCTGGGCTGAAGCTTCATGCATGGAGGCTGATTTGTTGTGTTTAAGTCAAATTTATGCATTTTGACAGAATTTTAAATTTTCCTTAGGAAGAATGTTAAACAAACAAATAGTAGTAAATAATGAAATATGGGCCAAAATAATTACTGGGGACAATGCAATTGGAATTTTAATTATTCCTCAGAAGAGGTGAAGTAGAAGAGTTAGATAAAATAATAATCCAAATGTGTGGAAAAAGATAAGAGAGGAGTATTTGAAACTAGGGTCTCCCAGCTACTGCAGCCATAAAGTATGTTCCTGGAAAGGAAAATCTCTGTGTGCATGTGTGTGTGTGTGTGTGTGTGTGTGTGTGTGTATACCCTTCAAGTATTATTGTTATTGTTGTTGTTATTTCCTATTCTGTCTCACTGAGGAAATATTTTCATTAAAGTTGGCAGAAATATATTAAAAGGTTGGCTATAGGGATTCCTATAACAATGTTGGTATGAGAATTAGAATGCTTAACTCTTCTAACTCCAGTTTTAATGCATTTGATTCAGTTTAGATTTCTTCAGTCTCCTGACATCTGCTGTCCTAAGGGCATGACAATAAATAAAGCTTTAGTGACCAAGACAGTGAGCTATGAGAAGTTCAATGACAGACAAAGCTTTCCTACATTCTGTCCACCTCTGTTTCTTCAAATGCAAGTCACCAGACTGCATTTGAACTTATAAATGTGGGAATGCATAGAAATTAATGAATGTATATCTATATATTAATGAAAATTTTATTTTACATAATGAGTAATTAATTTATACATACATTTGGGATACTATGTGATATAAAATGTGTTCATTGTAAAAGTTTAGAGAGGATATATTACCTCACACTTTTCTCATATCTCTATGAAAAATACATTCAATATCATTGGAAGTTCTAGAATTTATAGTAATTCATAATTATAGTTTTATATTTCCAAGCATTAATTTTGCTGGTACAAACAAGACCTCAGGTATTTTCAGTTGTGTATTATTTATAACAATTATAGCTCTTCTCTTATTTTCTCCTGCATTAGGTATAAAGTTCATGTCAGTATTCAATGGAATGAACACTTTTGCTTAATTTTTATTTCCAAGTTTTATTTTTTTAAATATATCATTATCCAAAAGGTTATTTGTTGAATAATCAGGCATATTTATACTAATCAATGTCAAAAGAGATACACATTCTTAAAGCCAAATAGTTTACCAAATTATCAAGATAGCATGTGTCATCATGTGTGAGGTACTATAAAACTCCTGAGAATAATAAGCCCTTGCTTATGTATTTATTTATGGCTACCTAATATTCTTTAAGATAATGTTTTTGCAACATATTTTTCTTTTTATGATCTAATCAAAGTTCTTAAATTTTCTCTCTTAAGAATTGACCACAAGTACCTTAGCTGTCACTTCTCCACCAAATAGAGATACCAGGGCTGTGCAGGCACATACCCACGATGTTCTACTTTGTATGCTCAGTACAAGCCCAGGTTATCTGAGTATCAAAGCTGGATATATTCCTTATGCAGAACTTTGCTTTTGACCAACGTAGAGTTAAGAATCACAAAGGCAATAGTATTGTGATCACTCTTTCTGAATTTAGAAGACAAAAAAATTGATTGTTTTCATAGAAAAATGTAACCTATTGGGAGGCCATTGATAATTCAGGGTGATTATTTGCAACACATGCAAAGAAAAACTGGGCTTAGAAACTGTCAAATTTCATCATATTAAGAAGTATTAAATTATCTGCCACTTCATAGCCCTTTATACTAAACTAATTTCATGGTATAATGTTTCATTTGTATTTCTTACATGTATATCACAATCATGTGTTTATATCTCCCAGACGGGCCATGTGTAATGACTCATTTTTAGCTTTCCTGTTACAATATCAACATACAACAGAGAACAGCCATTATTAGCTGAATTGAAATGAAATCTGAAAACAAAAGTTACCACCTCTAAAATTATATGTAAAGAAAAAAAACCTCCATAAAAGAATATAGAACCTGGAACTAGAAAGTTCACATGTCAATCCTTAAAGCAGCTATTTGAAAACGGACAAATTATCGCACTGTGTGCTTCTGATAATACTCTTTGTAAATATAATCTATTTTTTGCCTTTTGACTTTGAGTACAATTATCTACATGAAATGCAAGACTGTTCCTTGAGTTGTGACACACTATTCTTCCTTGGAAGCCTTAGAGAAAGTCTTTAATATGGTAGATTACAGAAAGGGAGATACCTGTAGACCTCTTATTTAACTTCAGTTTTATTTAACTCAATTTAAATTATTTTAAAAGATCAAATGGAAAATAAGAGAACTCCAAAACTGCTATAATCAAGCTTATATGCATGAGAAATTATATTTCCCACAAATAAAATATTTGGCAATAAAATAAAGTCTGAAATAGTTTCATGACGGTAGCTCTGTAAGAAATTTTAAGAGCTTTTCAAATTATACTTTTAAACTAAAAATATTCCTTGTAATTTTGGATTCCCTGGAAATGCAGAGCTTTGCAATTGATTTAGCCCAGGCAGATTAGGCATAGTTTTTTTTTTTTTTTTTTTTTTTTTTTTTTTTTTTTTTTTTGCTCTCCACCTTAAATATTTTAAAATATACACTCATTTAACAAATGGAAGCTGTATTTTCCACTTCTTAAATTCTATTCAATATAATAAATGCCACATAAATCTTGTTTTCTCCATAGACCATCTAATTCTAATGTTTTCAAAACTGAATTTTCAAATTCAGTATCCATTTATGATGTCTCTCTGTAATGTCATTGTGAATGAATAAATAAATCAAAAGTATTTTGAATTAAACCACTCAGAGTCAGTTTGGTACCAGACATGGTCACCAAAGTAAGCCTCTACGTTGACAACTGATCTTTATCTCTTCCACTTTTCTCTTTCCATTACAAATTTATGTATTTATCCCTTCAATATGTGTAAGGCCACACATATTTTTTTTTGTTTTTAAAAAGACACCCATTCTTTGTTCTATGGTTTACTGGCATTGTGTATAACACAGGAGTATTATTCATTTCTTTCTTGAGTCCAGATTATGATATTCTAAAGGATGAACAGGAAATCACCATGTTAAGCAAAATAATCAAAACTTAGAACAGCAAATATATTCTCTCTCATGTGCAAAAAAATCTATAAACTAAACACGGGAAAATATAGGGGGGGGATTTAAGGAGGAAGGAGAACAACAAAACTTCTAGAGGAACAATAGAAGTTAACAAAAATGAGTATAATTACAGTACATAGTATACATGTTTGAAAATGTCATAAAGAAAGCCATTATTGTTCTAAGTTAATAAAATATATTGGAACAATATATGTTATCAAAGACTGTGATTTAGATTTAGATTAACTGATTCTGAAATAAAATAGAAATAGTAAATAGATACAAGATTGAGAGCATTTGAATGGTAATGCATATTTAAAACTATTTTTATTTATTTGCAAGCAGAGAGAGATAGAGAGAAGAGAGAAAGACAGAGAATGGGCACACCTGGGCCTTCAGCTGCTGCAAATGAGTTCCAGATGGATGTGCCACTTTTTGCATCAGGCTTTATATAGGTTCTGGGTGGGGAATCAAACCCATGTCCACAGGTTTTGCAGTCAAGTGCCTTAACACATAAGCCATCTCTCCAGTCCTTTAACATATATTTGATGTTAATTTTTCATACACAAGAGAAGAGCTTATTAAATTCAAGGAAGAGAGAGAAAGTGAGAGGAGAGGAGGAAGATGAAATGACTTGACAGATCAAAACTAGGCAAACAAGAGCTGTGGCTGAAAATGGTGGGTTATACAGTAGAAAAAGGCCATATCTATGGATTAATGCAAATCAGAAAGTAGAAATAGCTCAAGCACTGCTTTAGTGGACATTCAAATTTCTAGTTATTGTTTTTCTCTTATCTATGATGAGCTTCTGGTCAAGAATATCTGCTAAGACATAATTGGGTATAAAGCATGTGAAAATATTTAGAAAAAGAATAAAAAATCACTTTACAGAAGGGAAGAGTCAATAAACAAAAGATCAAAGATTAATTTTATTTTAATAATTCATTTATATAAGCATCCATATTATATTTTTTGAATACAGAAACAATTGGAATATGTGTGTGTTTGTGTGTGTGAGAGAGAAAGAGAGAGAGAGAGAGAGAGAGGACAAGGAGGAACAAAGACCAGCTGGATTCTATGACACAGAGAGACAAGAATCTCTGAAAGTGAGAGATTATTTTTTTATAAGAAAATGACTATATGATTATGGAGCTGTAGACTTCTAAACACCTTCTTTCTACCTGAAAGTAAAGGGTCTCCAGGTAGTATCATTTAAGTCTAAAGTCCCAAGAATCAAGGGACCAGTAGTTTATGTCCCAATCAAAAGGCTCTGTCAAAGAGGGGACAGTGATGGTGGAAAGCCTCAGGGGCAGAAGCAATAATACTTAGCAGCAGGATGAGTACTCGTTCCAGCCCTATTCAACCTACTTGCTTTCAGTCCTTTTACAGATTGGACAATAGTAGCCCAACCAGTAAGAGAAGATCATCTTTACTCCATCTACTTACTCATCCTCATTCTCTTCCAGAAACTTCCCCAGTGATATGCTCAGAAAGACTGTCTCATCAGGTACCCTTCCTCTCAAACAAGTAGTCACAGAATATTATCACAGCATCGACTGATGTATTTTGGTTTATTTCTCCTTAAATGGACTTAGGTAACCAGGATATAAAAGATGTGTAAATATATGGAATTAGAGACGTCTAATTGTACTAAAAAGAGTTAGTCAGACAACTCATAACACTGGTCATGGTCACAGAAATTTGAAGGATAAAATATATGTGGAGGGCTGATTGATAGATCATTGTCTAAAGGAACTGGCTTGCTTGCAATGCCTGCAGACCCAGGTTCAATTCTATCACTCACAAAATCCAGATTGGCAAAAAAGTAAAAAGAAAGGAAAAAACGATGCAAGCCTCTTTTGTTTGTAGAGCAAGAAGCAAGAGTCCCGGTGGGGGGGTGTATTGCATGCACACATAAGCACACACACTCAGACACAACAAATGAAAATAAAATATATTTTAAAGATGATTGTAACAGAACAAGAGGAATAGTAGCAAACAGTCTGTAAATCCTTAGGTGAATGACAAAGCAGTAGATGTGTCCTAACATGAGGAAGCTGGTGAGACACTATGAGATTCTCTCCCTGACTCTATCATGTAGAGAAGTTTTTAAATCCCCCATGGGATTCTTCAGCAGTGACAGGTGAAATTGCTTGGAGAGTGTTATTCAATTATGAGTCCCAGGCCACACTGCTCACTCCTCACCAGACTTCTCAATATGCCTAAACTGGTTTTGCTGTGTAGCTCATATGTAGTAAAACTAAATAATTAGAATCAGATCTAATCAAGGTGAGTAAATGACAAGGTAAACATTTGTGCTGGTTCATAGATCAGGCAATTATTGTTTTACCACCACTGTATCTCTATAAATGTGTATATTTCTAAGTGTAGATTTTATAAGTTTCTGTATCTAGAATAAACCTAAAGTATTTGCCAGGGAACATCTGCCAACTATGGAGGTATGTGTATCATATGAATGGAGGCTGATCCTGGTCTCTGGAAGCCTATGTATGAATCATCATGACATGTATAGAATCAAAGTGCCTTCACCCCTAAGAATTAACTGCCCCTCAAACTCATTAAAGTTAACACTGAGAAAAGCTTCCTTGAAAGTTATTGTTGTGTCTTTGGTAGGTGGAAGGGAACTTTGCCTAGTACTACAGAAACCCAACAACTCCTCCAAGGTTGCACAGACTATTCATTTTGTTGTGTATCCTAGAGCAAATACACTCATGCAACACGAAAGGTTCCTCATGGAGACCAGGCATAGCCACCACCTCCCCCCAAAAAATGAATTCAGATATATGAAATGTGGTGCGTGATTGCACACCAGACCAAACCTGTTTCAGACTAGGGAAGTGTTAAAGAGTCTGAATTCTAAGCTATATTGGTTGTCTTGTATTTGTTTAATTATGGGGTCTCTCTCTCTCTCTCTCTCTCTCTCTCTCTCTCTCTCTCTCTCTCTCTCTCTCTCTCTCTCTCTCTCTCTCTCTCTCTCTGTAGTTAGGTAGACAAGAATAGAATCAAATCTGTGAAGATTCTCCTGCCCCTCCCTCCTGAGCTTTTGGGACAGGCATGCATAGCCAGACCTGACAAAGGATAATTCTTATATATTCTAGATAAAACAGTCATTTATTTCTTGTTGTTAAAATACATCTTCATAATCAAAATATTTCTTCCACCTCTAAAAAATGTATCATGCTATTGTATTAAACTATTTTCTATGCTCATACATCAAAAGGAAAAGAAGCCATATATTTTTCACTACTGTGTTCAAAAGCACAACAAACCTGAATCTTATCTTTGTTTTCAATGCATAAAGGTATTGATGAAATATTTTTGAATATAAGCTTAAAGCAAAATTGAAATTTGTTTTAGATATTTATTAGATTACATACAAAGTAGATATCCACATCAGAATATTTAATGATGAAGAAACATTAAAAACTAAGTTGTGGTTCACATACACTATCGAAATCTACTCAAACTGAAAGGAAAATAACATGATTAAATTTAAAGAGAAGTAGACAGACTTAGAGCAGATCAAACTTAGCAAACTCACACAAGAAGAGACAAATGCTGCATAGTCTCTCTCACAGGCAGTTCCTAACCAGGTTAAGTTTAAACACTAAGTAAACCTGACAGGTGAATGAAGAGACAGTTGAAGGAGATGGAAGAAATTGGGGGAGGGGAAAATGGGAGGGGGTATACCAAATAATCTTTGCTTTCTCACAGTAAACTCTTGAGGCTCTGGTCATCACCTGGTAAGAGGGACCATGAATAGAATGGGAGGAAGTCTAATTCCAAGTCAAATTGCTCTGCTCTGTAACTTCCTATCCCAGTCTCTCCTTCCTTCCCACACTGAGCCTGCTGTTCAAAGAGACACTTGAGATTATTATGTCAAATTATGTCAAAGTTCTTGAATAACCAACTCAGGCCTAATGTAAGACCCTATTGCTGAAGAAATCACAGCGTGCTGTCAATCAACACCAAGAGGCCCAGCTAGATCCAGAATGGTAACCAACTCCCAGATGGTAGCATGTCTAGCATTGGAAGGTGTTGCATGAGCTGCCAGGGGAAATTGGCCAATAATATTCAGAGAAAGCAGAGACTATAATATAGACAGTTATCACAAGAATGCTGAACACATGACTATAAGGAAGAGAACAGCAAGTCAAGAAATTCTCATCTGTGCAATAGTGGCACTAAACTGAGGAGAGTAATCAAATGATTACTATTTGGCTAAGAGATCCACTCAGTGACAAGGAACCCTTAACTTGAATTGGGATCCATGGCGAAATCTTATGGAGACCAATAACCAGGGCCCTAAAGGGAAATTCCCACTACCAGAGAGCTACAGAGAGTCCATACCCACTAGGGGCTAGCCGAATTAGCAACGTGTATCTCATTTAAACTATATTGATCTCACTCTCCAATGGAGATTCAGTTTGTAGTTTTCAGAAGACTGTAGGAGCCATGGATAACCCAATTCCACCAACAAGACATGGGTTGATGGCTGAAATCCTGACAGGAAATTTACCACTCCTGGATGATCATATTGGACCCAAACAAAAAACCTATGAGAAAGTGGTGAGATAAACAAGAGACCATCTCTCTACAGCAAGTCAGATAACCAATGATAAGTCAATGGAGACAGACACCAAGGATACCCAACACAACCCAAAGCAGAAGTCCAGAGACACTTAGCATCTCAACAATAAAGCAGACTTAAAACTCAACCACCATCACTCAGGGAACTGAGTGTAAAGGGGGCAGAAAAATTTTAAGAGCCACGGTGGGGAGAATATCCAGAGACAATGTTTGCCTCAGCATCATCACACAAGGAAAAAAAAACATGGCTACTTCTTGTACAATTCATAACCTTCTACCCCATGGACTGATTGATATAGTATGCCTATGAAAGAGGGCCTTCAGTGGGGTGGGGATAATGAGGAGGGAAATGGGGGTACCATCACAAGATTTGTTCATACAATGTATCTAATTATTGACAATAAATATGTAAAAATACACATACTAAATTTTCTTTCAGATAGAAAATAATGTGCATAATTTAAGGTTTGGATTGAATATTTATGTTTAATTTTGAGATTTTTTCCCTTAAATAATACCATAACTATTTTCCTTTCAAATAAATATTTGTTGAATGATTTTTATTATTCCTATCTACAGCATTAATTTTTAATTAAATCAATCAGGCATGTTTAATAAACATATAAAATAAAAGTATAAAATGTTAGAAATCTTCCTGTTATAACTTGCAATAATCTCAGAAATATTGTACAATAGATTCAACAATATATTATACATATTTTAAGTATAATGTGGTAAAATAAGAAAATATATCTTTATAAATGTATAAGATATAAATAAAACTATTTTGTACAAATCTGCACTAAGAAAAAATGTTAACGCAAATATAAAAATATTTTTCAATAAATGTTTATTAAAAAAGAAACTAGGGGTTGGAGAGGTAGCTTAGCATTTGCCTGCATAGCAGAAAGACCAGAGTTTGATTCCCCAGGACCGAGGTAAATCCAGATGTATCTGGTGTTCTATTGGAGTGGCTGAAGGCACTTGTGCACCCATTCTCTCTCTCTCTCTCTCTCTCTCTCTCTCTCTCTCTCTCTCTCTCTCTCTCTCTGTCTGCCTTTATCTCTCCCTCTCACACACACTCTCAAATAAACAAATAAAACTATTTTAAAACTATAAAAAATAGCCATGCGTTCTGACTTAATATGTCTTGTTTTTACTCTAGAAATTGACAGTTTTAAATATTTATTTATGCATTCATTAAAATTTTTCTTTAATGACCATAGAGTATTTCACTCTATGGATATTCAGTTGTTTTCATAATATGTTCTTGTTTAAACATATAATTCACAATTATCATGATCACACAATATTGTATACATCTCCCTGGCATAACCTATGTCCTATACACATTACTATTTTTGAAATAAATCTCCTTAAGTGGTGTTACTGAATAAAAAGAAAATGCAACTTTAAATAATTTTGACATATATTGGCATAGTGCTCTTTAAAAACATACTTGTGCTAATTTATACTTCCAAAGCACTGAATGACATTTTATTACTCTGCTGTCTCCTGAGTAATAACATCATGGTTCATTAATTAAACACTCATACACTTGAGAATTCTGGATGTGCACTTTGTAAAGTTTTTAAACCACTTTAAACACATATACCTACACTTTTTCTTTTCTTGGTGTGTTTATGACTTTAGAATACCAACCACTGCTAAGCAGTTGTGAATAAAATTGTTAATAAAATCCAGTATGGTGTTCATCTTATAAAATCAAATGAAGAGTGATAGCATAATATAAAAACCTTGTGTGATGCTTAATAGAATTTAATAATTTATTATAATCACAAACACTGGAATTTAAAGGCTTGCATATTTTAGTATATATCTATGATTTCATATTTTGTATATTGTGAGATACTGTGCTTTCCTTGACAATTTGTTTGAATAAATATGTACATTAATACTGGGACTTTTTTTTCTCTTTTTGAGACAAGGTCTCATCTTGTAGCACATGTTGTCATTGACCTTCTCTAACCAGATTTCAAAATTCTCGCAGTCCTCCTGCCTCATCTCCCAAGTGCTGCTGTTAGTTGTTTGAGCTGCCACACCTTGTGTTAATAATTGCAATTTTCCAAGCATTATTGTACTACCCAGGTATTTTTGCAATTTGGTGGTGAAAGTAGGAAAATCAAGGATTTATTGTCACCTTCAGTTACATTTCAAGCCCTATCTCAAAAAATAAAAATAGGGCTGAATAGATGGCTTAGTGTTTAAGGCATTCACCTTCAAACAGAAGGACCTGAGTTCAGTTCCCTATTACCCATATAAAGCCAGATACACAAGGTAGCACATGTGTTAGGAGTTCATTTGCTTTGGCTTGAGTCTCTGGAAGCCAGTTCTCTCTCTCTCTCTCTCTCTCTCTGCTTTTTTCTTTCTCTCAAGTTCTCTCAAATAAATGAATAAATAATTAGATATAAAATATTTTTTAAAACTACCATGTCCAGTCCAATAATTTTAAAAATAAAAAATAACTGTAATTCCCTGTCCCAATCATTGGTTACTTCCCACATTCAGCTGTTGATGAAAGAGACCAACAAGGTTCCCAAAATAAGACAGGCTTATGTCAAAGCTCTTGAATACTCACCCCAGGCAAAAGGTAAGACCCTATTGCTGAAGATACTACAGACTCTCATCACACAACACAAGAGACCCTGTTTGATCCAGAATGGCAAACAGGCCCAGATGGTAGCATGTGTTCTAATAAAAGGCCTTAAATGAGCTTCCAGGGGAAACTGACCAAAAATATTCTGAGAATGAAGAGGTCACTGTTATACAACACTGAATGATGCTGCAAGAATGTTGAAGACACTGCTATATGGTAGAGACGTGTAAGCCACGAAGTACCCATCCTTGCAATAGTTTTGCTAAACTTAGGTGAGCAATCAACAGCTTTCTAATTGGCTCAGTGGCAGGTAACCCTTAACTGGAACTGAGATCCATGATAAACACATACCAGTACCAAGAACCAGGGCTCCAAGGGAAAATCCCACTAACCAGAGATCTAGACAGAAGCTATACCCATTCAACCTTTCTCTCATTTAACCTATACTGACCTCACTCTCTGTTGGAGATTCTGTTTGTACATTTCAGAACTCATAGAGAACAGTGGGACAACCCAATCCCACCAACAGATATAGCCTGTAACCCAGGCAGGAGATGAGCCACACCTAATTTATGAATCAGAGCCCAACCAAAACCTTTGAGGAAGTGGCAAGATGAGCAAGAGACCAACCTCCACAGCAAGTCAGATAACCTTGGAAAGGCCAAAGGAGACAGTCACTGAGGATGCCCAACACAATTCAAACCAGAAATCCAGAGACCCTTAAGACCTTAACAGCAAAGCAAACTTAAAACTCACCCACCACGACTCAGAGAACTAGTGTAAGAAGGGGCAGGTGGAAAGATTGCAAGGACCATGGTTGGGGAGAATATTCAGTTCCATTACCCCCCCAGCAAAAACACACAAAGGAAATTAAAATAAATAAAATGGCTAACTGTAGTACAATGTATAACCCCCTATCCCATGAACTGGTCCAGCAAGTCCACTGAGAAGGGCCCCCAGCAGGTTGGGGACAGAGAGGAGGGAAATGGGGGTACCTTCATAAGACTTGCTCAATGTATTTAATTATTGATAATAAACATGGAAAAATAAATAACAATAACAAATTTAATTCAATACTCTCACAGTTGTCCATTCAATAAAGCCAGCATAATTTACCAAAAGAAATTGTATCTGATTTTCACAATATATGAATTTTTTCATTAAAGAATATAATATTAAATACTTCTTGTACTTTTTCTTTGTTGAATATTTTTGTGTTTACATATAATGTAGAATTTCAGGGTTATGGGGTGTGACCTTATTTTCATTCACAAAATGATACAAAACTGTGAATAAATATCCAGGTAAAAATACATACCATTCCAATAGTATATGAGTCTTTCTGTACATTCTCACTGAAGCTGGTTCTTTCCTTCAAATATTAGAATCTTTTATCAATATTCACAAAATTACTCATGAGATCTTGATCATTATTAAATCTACAGAGCAACGTAGAAGGATCACTTTCTTTCATTATTGAGTATTCTTATACATGAATATGGAATGCTTTCATTTTAATTTCATTAGTTCATCCTTGATATTTTTCATCTAAGTACCATAATTTTTCTCATATGAATATTTCAAACATGAGAAAAATATTTTATTCTTATCTCTTTTCCTGATAATAGCAGGAATATTTGAAGTTTCTCATATGAAAAATTATGTTGGCTACAGATTACTGCAGGTAACCTTTATCAAGCTGGGGAGGTAGTCTTCTATTTGTAGTTTGTGGTGAGTTTTGTACATGTAATGGGTTATATTAATTAGCATTTGGGTTTTAAATCAACTTTATAGATTAGTAATAAATCTATCTTTTTGGTTCATACTTCTTTTAATACTTTCTTGAATTCTATAATTTAAAATTTTATTAAGAATTTTTGCATATATGTTCTTAACTTTCTTTTTTGCATTATCTATTTCTGGTTTTGTGAAAGAGGCAGGCCAGTCTCATGGAATGAATTCAGACTTGTTCCTGCTGCTTCCATTCTCCTGAGAGAAATGATAGAGAGCTATAATAATTTACAACATAGATGTCTGATTGAATTTTCTAGTTAGATACCTTATTATATTCTGCCTTGGAAGCATATTAAGTATACCTTTGATTTTAGTAGATATAGACCTATGAAGATGTCTATTATTTCTCACATCAACTGGACCAGTTATTTGTTTCAGAGAATTTGTCTATTTCCTACATCTTAACAATATGTGAGAAATAAATCTTCCATGGTATTTTTAGATATCTTAATACCTAAAGAAATGTAGCACTTTTTAAAAGTTAAAACATTGTTAAGATCTTATCTATTATTAAGATAATGCATGAATATATATTTTTATAATAAAGAAATTTCATAGCAAGTCAATAGCCAGGATAAATTTCACACATAAAACCAAAGAAATTATAGAATGAATATGACAATTAAATTAAAATTACCCACTACATTCAAATTTCATAATTTTTTAAAAAAATATTTTATTTATTCATTTTCAATCAGAGAGAGAGAGAGAGAGAGAGAGAGAGAGAGAGAGAGAGAACCAGGGCCACCACCTTGTGGGTCTGGCTTATGTGGGTCCTGGGGAATTGAACCCCGGGGCCTTAGGCACTGGAGCCAAGTGCCTTAACCGCTGGGCCATCTCACCAGCCCTCATAATGTTTTTAATCTTGTTAATTTGAGAGTTCTCTTTTTTTCCTTTTAGTTAAATTGGCTAGGTGTTTACCAATCCACTGAGTGTATACAAGATGTATACACCTGTTCAATATTGGCACCCAGCCTAGGTGGGGACCCAATGGCTCTCTGATTGACTAAGAGATCCTCTCAGTGGAAAGGAAGCCATAGCTGGAACTGGGAACTGAGTCAGAATCCTATGAAGACCACGATTAAGGACTCCATGGAGAATCTCCCACTAGTCTTTGGCCAAAAGTAGGCTACACCCTTCAAAAACTCTCTTAACTATCAGTGCACATCCTCTAACCTCTGCTGATCTTGCTCTCCATTGGAGAATCTGTTTTACAGAAGGCAGTGAAAACTGAAGACAACCAAACTCAACCATTAAGACAAGAAAAGTTAGCTGACTTCATAGCAGGACATAAACCACTCCTTGCATATCTGCTAGAGCTTAAGTGAAACCACAGAGAAACTGGCAGGATAAGCAAGAAACCTGTGCCAGAGTGATGGCTATGGATCCTGAGGGCTCATCACTAAAGTAGACTTAACACACACCCATCAAGCCTCAGGGAACTTTGCAGAAGGAGCAGAGGTGGAGCAAAAGAATGTAAGAGACACGGGTAGGAGGCAATATCCAGAGGTTACCCACCCCCACCCAATGAATGACTGCCTCTCTCACAGCTCATAACCCACAGCCCTGTGGTAAATAAATGCCAGCATCCCACGGAGCCGGGCCCTCAGTTTAATGAGTGCAGGGAGGAGGAAAATGGTACCAACACAGGCTGTGTCCATACTTAATAATAATGGTGATGAATAGAAGAAATAAGCCCAGGAACTGCAGGATGGAACATGTTACGGATTGTGTTTTGTAACCTGGATGACAGTCATTACTAAAGAGGAGCATTCTGAATAGTCATGTGAGTGTGCATTCCTATGAGAAAGCGGTAAAACTAGGGCAGCTAAGGTTTTCTAACATGTTGGAGGTCAGCTGACATAGAGAATTTTTTTCCATAACAAAGAACAACTTTCATTTATGACTTCCATGAGTTGAGATCATTAAAGGGGACATCCTTTAGCAAATTTGAAAATTCTTTTCTGTGTCTTACATATATATTTTATTTGCTGTTATATTCAATGATTTTTTCCAAAGAAACTTCAAACTAATTTCTTCAGTTTGTAAATTATGATTTGTTATCTCAATTTGAGATAATAAAAATAGCACAACATTTATCCACACTATTTTTTAACTCCTGATGCACTGTAGTTATCTGTTAGTATTGATATTATTTGCATATATTTCTGGTTTAAAATTTTACTTAATTGGGTAACACAAGCAAATGAAGAAACAAAATGGATGGAAAATGTATGTTGAGTAGCTGAGTAAATAGTTCAGGAGGTGAGAGACACTTACTTATGTTAGCCAGAATTTGATCTGCAGCATCAATGTAAAAAGCTGAGTAAGGTCCCTCAGGGTCAGGAAGAATCTCTCTCTCTCTCTCTCTCTCTCTCTCTCTCTCTCTCTCTCTCTCTCTCTCTCTCTCTCTCTT